>AYEL01082259.1:0-27476 GCA_000484575.1 Olivierus martensii | reverse complement strand
AGTCTTTCTTGGTGTTGGGATTTTTTTTTCCGTCAGTGTATATAAATTGATTGCATTGCATTCTTTCTGTACTAATAGTGTTTCTTATGATAGATATTTATTGCTAGAAAATATTTTTCTTTTCTATTTTAATATTAAAAATATGTTGATGTATGTGAATATTTATATTTAAATACATTCAAAATATTAATTTATTACAAACTTAACAAATAAGATTGGAAATGTGTAGATCAAACTTCCTAACAAGTAAATATTATACAAATCAGCAATTAATATTAAATGGAAATGTTAGTGATCTTTGATATTTCAGATCATCATTTTGTGCATTTTCTGATAGTAATGATCATATAGAATATATGGGATTATTTTGCACTAATATTGGATATCTGATTTATGCTTTTAGAGATTGTATGTGCATTAGTTAGCATTCTTTTTATCAGTTACTGTAAAATTTTCATTGCACATTTTAGTTTTGATTTATCATCATTTAAATTTCATTAATTATTTTTATTGAAATTCGTAAATGATGGAAATGTTTAATTTTTTTTTTTTTTTTGTATTTTCTGCTGAATAAGAACTTCAATGAAATTGTAAGGAAACATAAATATGATATCACAACTTGCTCCTCATCCAGATTTCTCCTCACTTCTCATTGCAATGCCTTGATGCTATAATTCTGGTATTTTGTCTCTAAGTACTCATATTTATTTCAATAGTGAACTGAATTTAGAACTTGAAAATTTAATCAATTAAACATGTTAACTACACAAATGCATTGTCCAAATTTCATTACTCTACAATAATTTTTTCTTGGTGTTGGGATTTTTTTTTCCGTCAGTGTATTTCAAAAAATGTCATTCAAACACTTAAAAGTTGAGAAATGTCTTATATATGGATTTTAAACTTTTACTGATTTTTAAAAAAGTAGGGGAATTGGCTTATACATGAATATATACAGTATATAAAATAAAAATCCTAAATGATGAATAAAAAACAGTGTTATTTTAATTAAAATTTAATTTCAGTAATGAGAGATTCATGAGAAAAAAGATTTCTGTCCAAAAATATTTTTTATTTAAAATTTATATAAAGTTCAATAGAAAAATGAAATTTTGTTTATCATATTTTCTATGCAAATCGTTGCTAATTGAAAAAACAATTTTTCCTAATTTTACATTCTGTATACATAGACATTATCTCAAAACCTATTTGTAAATATTTTTAATTTTAAATGTTTATTAATATTGTTTCAAAAATATGAAATATATCTAAACAAAATAATTAAACATTGAAAGTATAAAGCAGCAAAAAGAAAATATATTATTTTCTATTATAAAAAATATTTGTTAATGTAAAAAAGAAAATGGATTTTTGAATTTCATAAGCATATATGTTAGGCACAATTTTTAAATTCTAAAAAATTAAGATAGAATAAAGCTTTATATGAAATAATTATTTAATTTTTTTGGAAATTGATATTATATGGATAATTAGAAAAACCCTTACTAATGTATTTTCAATTACTTGTGATTCTAATGTGTGTTTCATTGTATAATGATTTATTATTAGTTGTAAGTTATCTCACTTATAGAATCAACTCCATAGAATCTTTTGTTTTGTGGGCATTTCATCACATTAAAATTGGAATATTTAATATCTAACTGAAGTTGACATCATTTGATTACAAAATTAATTTTTTTTAATACAATTTGGAATACAATATTATTATTTTGTAATCAATGATAATCAAAATGATGTAATATATTAATGTAATATTTAATTAAGCTGTGAAATGACTGTTTTTATAAACATATTAATATAATTTTAAAATATTTAAAAATTGATAAATATTGTGTTGGAATGCAGTTAAAAATTTTAATTTTTTAACTGTAGCATTTCAACACAATATGTTGATTAAAAACCAAAATTTTTTTGTTTTTAATCAACCTTAAAAACTGTCATTTGTTAATTAATCAATTTATTATAATTCTGAACTTATTAATTTATTGATTAAATTTAAACTTTATTATTGAAAATATCACTATCACTTACTTTATCTTTCAGCTGTTGGCAAAGCTGAAGACCAACTGAAAATAATACTATGGCTTCATTTAACCAAGGAACATATGATTCAGCCTAAATTCAATTTAAAATTAAAAATAATTTAATTTTACAATTCAAAAAAACATTAATCTTATACAGGTAGGCCTTCATTAATGCGAGTTTGAATAATGCAATATTCGATTAGTGCAACTTATAAAAACACGCAAAAATACAGGTAGGCCTCGATTAGTGCTACTTATAAAAATGATTCAAAGGCCGGGAAATCAGAAACACTAAGTGTAAACTTATAAAAATGATACCTTTTTTTTCAGTTAGTGCGAGCAAATATTCGATTAATGCGAGTTGTAAGCATAGATTCAGTTAGTGCGAGCAAATATTCGATTAATGTGAGTTGTAAGCATAGACTAGTTAGTGCGAGCAAATATTCGATTAATGCGAGTTGTAAGCATAGACCCTACACGACGCTCTTCCGATCTCAACTTATAAAATTGATACCGTTTTTCAGTTACGATATTCGATTAGTGCGACTTATAAAAATGATACCGTTTTTCACTTAGTGCGAGCAAATATTCGATTAATGCGAGTTGTAAGCATAGACCAGTCTTACTAACAAAGCTGTCGATTAATGCGAGTTGTAAGCATAGACCAGTCTTACTAACAAAGCTCGGCGACTTATAAAAATGATACCGTTTTTCAGTTAGTGCGAGCAAATTTTCATTAATGTGAGTTGTAAGCATAGACCAGTCTTACTAACAAAGGTCCGTCCCCTTTAATGATGTCAAATGCGAGTTGTAAGCATAGACCAGTCTTACTAACAAAGCTTCGCCTCTTTTAAAATTGATACCATTTTTCAGTTAGTGCGAGCAAATATTCGATTAATTTAAAATGATACCGTTTTTCACTTAGTCCGAGCAAATATTCGATTAAAGCAAGTTGTAAGCATAGACCAGTCTTACTAACAAAGCTCCGCCTCCTTTTACGATCAGTTAGTGAGAGCAAATATTCAATTAATGCGAGTTGTAAGCATAGACCATCTTACTAACAAAGCTCCGTCTCCTTTTATGATGTCAGTTAACAAATTCCGTTAATTTTCGGTTAGTAAAACCAGACGAGGAGCAGTCCAAGAATCCGTTAATTTTCGGTTAGTAAAACTGGACGAGGAGCAGTCCAAGAATGGGTTAATTTTCGGTTAGTAAAACCATTATGATGTCAATTAACAAATTACCGTTAATATTCGGTTAGTAAAACCGGACGAGGAGCAGTCCAAGAACAGTCACTTGGCTTTGAAGGAGTGAAACACCAGAAAGATTCAAGAACAGTCACTTGGCTTTGAAGGGGTGAAACACCAGAAAGATGGCAGTCACTTGGCTTTGAAGAGGTGAAACACCAGAAAGATGGGCTTTTTTTTGTCACTTGGCTTTGGTGAAACACCAGAAAGATGGGCTTTTTGCCATTAGCTATTTAACATTAACATCTAAGGAGCAGTCCAAGAACAGTCACTTGGCTTTGAAGGGGTGAAATGCCAGAAAGATGGGCTTTTTGCCGTTAGCTATTTAACATTACTATTATTGGGCTGTTATCGTATACATACAGTATAGTACAGAATTTTCTTTTAAAAAGTATTTATCGTATACATACAGTATAGTACAGAATTTTCTCTTTTAAAAAGTAACAATGATAAAAGGAAGAACACTTTTGATGATAAAACAGGAAACAAAAAAGAAGAGGTTAGTGATTACGCTAGAACATGGATAAAAGGAAGAACACTTTTGACGATAAAACAGGAAATAAAAAAAATAAGATAAAAGGAAGAACACTTCTGACGATAAAACAGGAAACGAAAAAAAAGAGATAAAAGGAAGAACACTTTTGATGATAAAACAGGAAACAAAAAAAAAAATAAACAGTATAGTACAGAATTTTCTTTTAAAAAGTATCGAAATGGATAAGAGAAAGAACTTCTGATGATAAAACAGGAAACGAAAAAAAGAAGAGGTTAATGATTATGCTAATTTGATGATAAAACAGGAAACGAAAAAAAGAAGAGGTTAGTGATTACGCTAGACTCTGCTAGAGCAAAAAATGGATGTGATTGAGCAACATAAAAGCGGTGTTCAACTTCCGCTTTCGATTTGCTCTTTTGGTTTCGATGGTATGAGATGCAATTCCTGGTAAGTTATTAATTTAGATGATGAACAGCGATGTAAAATATGAAAATAAATATTTCTTAAACAGTTAGTATTATGGTTATTCATCGTGAGGTTGGCTTATGGCCGGAATCTCACAAAGCAAGAACCAATTACCATATTTTATATATAGCTAATACTTCGAATAGTGCGAGAAATTCATGGAACCCATTATTCGCACTAATCGAGCCTACCTGTATACTGTATTTAAAGTATTTAAATATAAAAGCACAATAGTATTAAAGTATATTATAAAGATCTGTTTAAAAACTATAATTTTAATTATTTAACTGTTGTAGAATATTTACTATAGCTGAATATTTATTATAAATTTTAAATTACAGTAATTTAAACATTTATAATAATTTTTGTAAGTTGTTTAATGTCTTTGATATTAAATCTGGCCTACTGTCAGATATTTTTAAAATATTATCAATAAAACTTCATAAAAATTTTGGAATTACCAATTATAATTTATATTTATGTAATAGTTCATTAATAGTTGCCTTTGAAGAGGGAAAGCAAAATGGGATTTATTGATAATGAAAATGATTTTTTGATCATTTCCATTATAATTTTTTAAAGTGTGACAATCTATAATATTTTAAATGTTTTGATGATAGTTTTATAATGTGTTTGCAAACCTTTTTAAGTACTTACTTGAATCATTATTAAATAGATTAATGAATAAAATATTAAGTGGTCAAGTGTTTGAATGTGTAAATTTCCCAAATACCAGCTACCATGTTTACATAGCTGATTGGAGCAAGAGGGATGATTATATACCCATATTAATCAATTACTGTAAAGGTGAATCTTGGTTTATAAGGATAAATAATTCTTGGAAAATGCTCATTAATCAAGTTCTCATAAGTCAAGAAGTAAATTATCATTGATTTAAATGAAAAAAATTATAATGTATTTCTGAGCCCAAAAATGTTACTCATTTTTCAATGAAATATCTTGACATATCATCATTTTTACATCATTTATTTACATAAATGATGTAAAAATTATATCAGTAATTAGCATTAATTATCATAATGCAACCTAAAAACCCTAGTTTTCTTAAAGAAAAAAGGCAAATTCTCCACACAGTTGCCTTTTTTCTTTAAGAAAAAAGGCAACTGTGTGGAGGTGAGCACACTGCATATTAAAGCTGTCTTTTGCAATTTGAAGGTTATAGATTCAATTCCAGATCTCATACTTCTATTTTCTCTTTGAAGAGATGCTCTAGAATAGTGCCCCTATCATTTAATAATCTCTGATTGGAAAGCAACATAAAATTAGAGAGAAAGAAAAAATGCCCCCAATAAAAGTTGATACTGGCTATTGTTTAGTTAATTTAATAAACTATTCTTTGCATCAAAATAAAAGTCATCATAATTTATTCAGAACATCATCAAAAAATATTGATATAATATGTTCTTCTCTCTCATTTTATGCTGCTTTCCATCAAACTGCTGTCAACTGGATGGCTATGTGATAAAGCACTTGCTTACTATCTTGGAGGATCCAGGTCCACAGCATCTGATTTTCAAGAGAATTTTGGCCTGGCTCATTGAAATTCATCCTTCAATCTCTTGGTTTTGACCTCATCATGAGTGTTAGCCAGCCTATGATGGCTCTAAAAGTGGCCACTGTTATGTGTAATAAGTTAGCTTAAAAAAACTAACAAAACCAATCATAATTGAATCTAATTAAAGAATTTTTTATCCAAATATTTCTAATCCTAGATTATTATTTTAGAATTAAACTACCAAATTAATGATTACTTAATAATTATGTTATGGTGCCACCATTACACTATATTGACCTAGTCTGATAATTCTAAATTACTTAGATTATATGCATCCCAAAATTGAAAATCTGCCGATGTCCTGGTAGTCTAAATGATTAAGGTGTTGGGTGGTAACTTTGAAAATAGAGATTTGATTCCATGCCAACGCAAAATTTTAATTTCGGGAAAATAGTAAAAGTTACAGTATTACAATTTAACCAAAGCACTACTAGCAGTTGAGGAAATATTCTTTAATATGCAAATGTTTTTGGCACAACAGCCATCATCAATCATCAGGCTACACATTTAAAACTAGAATTAGAATCTTTTTAAACAAACTTTTTTACATTCGAAGAAACATACATTGCTCTGGTCACAACAGCTAGATGTAGTATAAAATAAAATAAACATAATACAATATAATAATGGAAACATAAAATATATTGCATTTCTATGCATAGTTAAGGGTTGCAAAATATTATAATTATTACATAAACTTTAATGTAAATAGAACTCAAATTATATACAGTCCTACTAAGGTGCAGCATTGGTACTCTATACCAGTTTAGTTTTTTCATGTTCAATTGCATATTTCCAAGGTATTGGAAATATGCAATTGAACAAATATTTCCAAGGGGTGTGGGTTGAACATGCAATTGAACATATGCAATTGAGCATATGCAATTGAACATGAAAAAACTAAATTGGTATAGAGCACCAATGCTGCATCCCAGTAGGACTGTATATAATTTGAGTTCCATTTACATTAAAGTTTATGCAATAATTATATTGAATAATATTATATTTTATAATTTTTCCTCAACTTCTAGTAGCACTTTAGTTAAATTGTAATATTGAGTAAGAGTATAACCAGTCTTTGGAACAAGTTAACTAAAAGTTATAGTTTAATTATTAAATAATATACAGTGCCACCTTGAACTAAATTTAAATAATTAATTATTAATCCAATAGATGGTGGCACCATAACATAATTATTTAATAATCATTAATTTGGGAATTTAATTCTAAAATAATTCACTAAGGGAAGAATTTGGCTGATTTACTAATATTTGGACTAACATAACCATCCTGCTGTCCACTTATACCCCTCAAAATGACAGAGCACATCAATATTAATCATGGGCCATTTCACACTCACAGTAGGTGAGACATCAGTTGAAGGATTTAGTTCATTGAGCCAGAATTCACTGAGAAAATATGGATATCAGATCCAGAATTGAATCAGAAACTTTGGGTTGTAAGACAGCACTATATCAGTTAGGTATCTAGTTAAAACTGGAGAGATGAACTGGATTGTGGAAAACTGATGGCTGAGCTATGACTTTTCTTATAAATTTTGAGAATTGGAATTCAGATTTGGTTCTGGATTCAGTGGCAAAAAACGAAACCTATTTGGCATGACAAATCAGGTTAACTCTGTTTTATATTGAAATTTCGAAGAATACACTCCACATATAAAATAAAATAGCACTTAAGTTTTAAATAAATATATAAAAAATATTTAAAAATTTAGATTTATTCTATGAAAAACATTTGTATGTCTGTTATTGTTTCCATCCTTTATATATTACTTATTAGATAGGACTTTTTTGACAATATCATCTTAAAGAACTTTTAATGATTACTCTAAAAAATATTTTAGCTTTTATTATTTTCTTTAAAATTATGGGCTTTAAAATATATAAAAAAACATGTTTCAAATTTGTATATATATATACACACTAATATACGACAGTTTCCCATGGTGTCGATTTTGGATCGCACATCTCAGTTTGGTTGGTGTTATATATATATATATATACATACACAGGGTGAGTTTTTTATCTTGAGACAACGAAATAGATCTCGTTATTTCAGAAAAAGTTGCAGACAAAAGTTGTAGTGTTTCAAAGGGGCAATCAATTGGTGACCTTGAATGTGACCTTGACCTTCAATATCATTTGAAGGTCAAGTCAGTTTTTTAAATGGGAAGACATACTTTTGACCCCAGCAATGGAAAGAGCGGAAAATTTCATAATCGGATATACCCTTGACCTAAGATTTAGGTCAAAGGTCAAGGTTATTTGCAGGTCAAAAGATTTTACCAACGGGAAACCATAACTTTTATCACATTATTTAATGACCTTATTACTTTGACCTTTAAAAGCATTCACTACTTTTAGCACAACCCAGGAGTAACAACATGGATGTAGTAGTTTTCTGCTCCTTTTGAGGTGCTTGATTTCAATGAAGCCTCTCACTATCAGGGTGGTTGTTTTTAGTGCATCACTTCTCACCGTCGCTTGAGATATTGGTTTCGGGGAAACATATTTTTCCCCAAAACAAATACCTCAAGCAATGGTGAGAAGTAAGGTGATGAACTGAAAACAACCACCCTGATAGTGAGAGGCAAGAGGATTCATTGAAATCAAGCATCCCAAAGGAAGCAGAAAACTATTACATCCAAGTTATTACTCCTGGGTAGTGCTAAAAGTAGTGAATGCTTTTGAAGGTCAAAGTAATAAGGTCATTAAATAATGTGATAAAAGTTATGGTTTCCCGTTGGTAAAATCTTTTGACCTGCAAATAACCTTGACCTTTGACCTAAATCTTAAGGTCAAGGGTATATCCGATTGTGAAATTTTCCACTCTTTCCATTGCCGGGGTCAAAAGTATGTCTTCCCGTTTAAAAAAACCGACTTGACCTTCAAATGCATTGAAGATCAAGGTTAAGGTCACATTTGAGGTCACCAATTGATTGCCCCTTCGAAACATTGAACTTTTGTCTACAACTTTTTCTGAAATAATGAGATCCAATTAAGATATTTTGTTGTCTCAAGATAAAAAATTCACCCTGTATATATATATATATATATACGAGGTGTATTCCAAAACTAAGGTCCATTTGGTCATAAAAAAAAAATAAGCTCATCAGAAAAGGTTTTTATTGATAGTAATATTTTACTACATATCTACTTTACTTTTCCACATAATCGCTGTTCACATCTATACAAATTCTGTAGCGCTGCATCAGCTTCTTTAACCGCTCTGCATAGAAGTCTGCCGCCTGGGAATTGAACCAGTTGGTAACGCCAGTCTTGAATTCACTATCATTTTGAAATCGTTGTCCACCCAGCCACTTTTTCAAATGCAAGAAGAGGAAATAGTCGCTTGGTGCAAGGTCGGGACTGTACGGAGGGTGATCAAAAAGTTCCCAACGAAAATCTTGAATCTTCTCCTTGGTTTTAGCAGTGGTGTGAGGGCGTGCGTTGTCGTGAAGGAGGATTATGCCAGACGACAGTTTCCAATGGCGTCGATTTTGGATCGCATGTCTCAGTTTGGTTAGCATTTCACAGTATACATCAGCTATAATTGTTAACCCACAGTCCATGAAATCAATCAAAAGGATGCCCTTTTCATCCCAAAAAACAGTAGCCATCAATTTTCGATTCGAGAACGGAGATTGCTTAAACTTTTTTGGTTTGGATGAACTTGAATGGCACTACTGATTGACTGTTGTTTCGATTCTGCGTTGGTGTACGATATCCATGTCTCGTCACCCGTAACAATATGGGAAAACAAATCATCTCCATCTTGTCTATAGCGCTCCAAAAACTGTCATGCACTACGCATTCTTTGCTCTTTGTGCTGATCAGTGAGCATTTTTGGAACCCACCTCGCACACAATTTGTGATATCCAAGCTGTTCAGTAACAATCCTGTAAACTTAGGTTCAGAAATGTTTGGGAATTCATTAGCCAGACCACTAATCATCAATCACCGATCACTTCAAAGTTTTTGGTTCACTTAATCAATGATGTCATCGGTCAGAATACTGGGCCTGTCACTCCGCTGTACATCGTGAACATTTGTACAGCCATTTTCGAACTTGTTTGTCCCTCATTATTTCAAGTCCATCTCAGCAGCTGAAGATCCTTTTGCCAGCAAAAATCTAATCACACCGCACACTTCACAACTGGCGGGATCTACGATTGTCTCGGCCATTGCGATCTGCTCTCACCGACTGGCAAACAACTACTGAATCAAACCAACACTGCAGTAGTTTCCTAAAGAGTCGGTAGACAGCGCTGCATGTGTGAAACTTCATTCAGGCCTACCATCAGTTAAATATTGGTTACCGGACCTTAGTTTTGAAATACGCCTCGTTTATATATATATATCGTATGTATATACCCTTGTATACATATATACGAGGGTATATATGTATATATACCCTCGTATATATATATATATATATACATACAAATTACAATATTTCCAAATACATACAATATATACATACAAATACATATATATTTACATACATACATACATACATACATACGTACATATATATATATACATGTTCTTTTTGGATACAAATTTGAAAAAACATGTTTCAAATTTGTATGTATGTGTGTATATATAAAACACATGTCCTGTTACATTTTCCTTCCAAATTACAATCTGTCATTAATATTTTTTTTTTTCTGCACATCCTCTCGCGCAGTGTATGCTTCAACTTTGTTTTCTCGAATGGAAATGTATTATTTTTTTAACATCTGATTCCTCCAATTTTTTGTGGAATTTTCGTAGGAGAATTATTTTTCTACGACCAATATTTTAGGAGATATTTAGGAATAAAGGAACTATTCAGAAAGGCATATAATTTGATGTCATCATTTCTATAGATCAAGCATTTTTCATAATTAATATCTTTTTTTTACCAGTAATGTCGAAAACTTAAGATTTATAAAAAGTATAAGATAATTGGAGAATCCATTTAAAATTCTTTTTCAT
This sequence comes from Olivierus martensii, assembly GCA_000484575.1. Lineage (NCBI taxonomy): Eukaryota > Metazoa > Arthropoda > Arachnida > Scorpiones > Buthidae > Olivierus > Olivierus martensii. The sequence goes on along the minus strand of AYEL01082259.1, from coordinate 16,647 downwards.
ATTAGGATAATACATTATACTGAACGAAGGATTTGTCTATTGGCTTTCATACTGCTAGCCACTGAACTTAGGAATAAACAAATTATTTACAATATGTAAAACCATATCATAGATTGTTTATTGACAATGACAATGATTTAAAGTTGAGATATTTAACTGTAGTTACGTATATGATACTATCATATAAATTTATAATAAAAATCATAGATCTCAATTTTAAATCATTCCTATACTAATTAACTAACTATTGAAATTTTTCATGTTGTGGACTGTAAATTTCACTATAAATATTCCAAGGAGAATGTGATGTTTTCAGTTCTTCTGTTTAAAACAGTCGATGATAGTATTATGGTGAGCACTTGAATGCACTGTCACTTAATGATCATAGATAGAAAAGCTATGCAAAAAAATTAAAAGTTTTTCTCAGATTGTTCTGTAATATCGAAAAAGATGTGAACATATCAAGACATAATTTTACTTTTATAGCCATACTGTATAAACTTAATCATATTTTGAATAATATAAGAAAAATTAATTCATTTAAAGAAGAGGTTATTAAAAATGGTATTACTGAAAGAAAATGAAGAAATTCATCAGGCAACCAATAAAGTTCTGTCTAATTTTCACATGATCAAATTGCATGTGCTCTCCACAGTGTTCTTCCTTCAACATGAGATAGATGAGAGGAAGGTAGCGGATTAGTGAATGTTTCCTCTCCTAGTCAGCTGGTAGTGGTCATTACAGTTAAACGGAGACATCAGCAAGAGCAGGTCAAACATGGGAACTCCAAACATGTTTATTCAAACCTGTATGCTATATGAGTTTAAACTGGAAAAGAAAGCTTGCAGCGCGAAGAAAATATGCCAAGCATTCAATAGGAATGTGGTAAATGACTGGAGAGTGTAATGGTGGTTTAACAAATTTAAGGACAATAATGAACCCCTCCAGGACACACCATGTTCAAGACTCCACAAGCTGAAGACAAATACGCATTCAAGACAGCTATTGAGTCTGATAGTGGCGAAACATTGAGAGAAGCATTCAACTGCAGTACAAAAATCATTTGACCACATCTTTATCAGTTTGATAAATTATATAAAGTGGGACGCTGGATCACTGAGTTGACTGTCTCAGAAAGCAACACGAGTAAAATGCCTGTTTTTTCTGCTGTCTCATCAAAGGAAGGATTCATTTCTGGACAGAGTGCTGACCTGCGATGAGAAGTTGATCTGATGATGAGTGTTGCGATGAGAAGCTGATGAGTGCTGACCTGCGATGAAAGGAAATCCTATACGATGTTCCATGGCACCATTGTTGATGGTTGGCACCACATGAATCTCCACCCGAACAACAAAAACTACTATTGCATCAACAGAACATTATGCTCTGTGTTTGGTGAACTGTTCAGGTTATTGTGCATTGCAAACTGCTGCCACCTAGCCATATAATCAATGCAAATGTGCACAATCAACAACTGGAATGTGTGCATGAAAAACTGAAAACCATGAAGCAAGCGCTTGTGAACTGAAATGATGTCATTCTGTTAGAGAACAACTCCAAGCTACATGTTGATAAGGTCACCCATGACACCATTAACGAACTTTTTTGGAAACATTAATGCACCTCCCATATTCCCGACATGTGCATTCAACTTTTTTTATTCATTAGACAATCATCTAAGAGGACGACGATTCCAAATCCTCAATAAAGTGATACACATACTAGATAAGTTCTTTGGTTCATATTCCACTGAGTTCTATGACCGTGGGATCCATAATCTGCTCAAGCATTGGAGACAGATCATTGTTGCTAATGGTAACTATTTCTGTTTTCCAAGTATATCTTTCTTCATATTATCATGTTTCTCCTTATATGTAAAAATCCGACAGAACTTTATTAGTTGCTTGATACAAAAATATTAAAACTGGCAGGAATATCATAGATCAATTATGCCTTTCTGAATGGTTCCATTATTCCTAAATATTGCCTAAAATATCAGTCATAGGAAAATAATTCTCCTACGAAAATTCCACAAAAAATTAGAGCAATCAGATTCCGTTAGAAAAATAATACATTTCCATTTGAGAAAACAAAGTTGAAGCATGCACTGCGCGAGAGGATGAGCAGAAAAAAATATTAATGATGGATTGTAATTTGGAAGGAAAATGTATCAGGATACATTTTACAGTTTTCACATATACACGCTAGTTTTCAAGAAAAATGCCTGGTCTACAGAAACATGAGCAGCAAATTATGCCTTTCTGAATGGTTCCTTTATTCCTAAATATCTCCTAAAATATCAGTCATAGAAAAATAATTCTCCTACGAAAATTGCATAAAAAATTGGAGTAATCAGATTCCGTTAGAGAAATAATACACTTCCATTTGAGAAAACAAAGTTGAAGCAGGCGCTGTGCAAGAGGATGCACAGAAAAAAAATTTAATGACAGATTGTAATTTAGAAGGAAAATGTAACAGGACACTTGTTTTACAGTTTTCATGTATACACGATAGTTTTCAAGAAAAATGCCTGGTCCATTAGAAACGTGTTGTTTTTGTTATAGATCAAAATATTATTCAATAATGCCAAATCAATAAATCATTCCTTTTGTTAATTTATCCTATTAGATTTGTAAACACGTCGATAAAAACCTTGATCAAAGTTAAATATATGTTTAATATCCAGTTAAAGTGTGAGTACATTTTTTTGGGACACCCTGTATATATAAGCAGGAGAAAACTTGTGTATCAGAAATATCTGGGTAACTTCAGGCACTTTTATTAGCATATAATAAATAAAATTAACAATATGCAGAATAATTTAAGATTAATTAAAAAATTTCTTAGATGATATTAGATGTAATGATTAAAAACAATCATTACATTGATTAAAAACAATCATGATTAAAAACAATCATTACATTTAATATCTACCTTGATAATATTTATTTTCTTAAAATTTTACAATATAATTATTAAATTTAAAGATCAATTCTATTTACCTGCATAACATCAAAATTTGAGTTCCCTTGTGAATCTTTTTGGATATGATAAATGGCAATTACTAACTTATGAGACTGAATATAAAAGCTGACAGCTAAATCAACTGGAAGTGGTGGCTGGAGGGATTTCTATAAAAGTAAAAAATAATTTCATGTTTTTAAAAGCAATATTAAACAGCTAACCATCCAGACATATACTAAATAATAAATATTTACACAGTATCTTTGATACATATCTAAATTATCAATATATCAATATTAAAAGATACATATCAAAGAGATATATATATATATTTGTCAAAATAAATAAAAATTTATCAAAAGATTAGAAGAAACAGAAACTGTGCACCAACAAAAATTATCAAATAGAATAAAACAATAGATTACGAACATTCTAATATGAGATTGTGTATGTTTGTGAATCTTAGCATAACTATAGAAATTAAATGAACTTGTTTAAATATTTACAAAAATAATATAAACATGAAAATTGTTCCTTAATTAAAGATACAAATTAAGTAACCCACATATAACATTAAATAGAATGCAAAATTTATCTTAATAAAATTTTGCAATAATAGCATATAGTTAACTCATAAACAGTGCTTTTTTTCTTTTTTTATACAGGGTGTACTTCAGCATCCATACCACCCCTTTAACTCGGAAATGCAATGAGATAGGAAGTAGGAATATAAATCTTGATTGCCAAAGTCTATCCAGAGAATCAAATGGTTATGTTAAAAAATTTGTGGGTCCTCCAGAAATAAGGATGCTAGGGATCAACTTTGAAAATTCAAGTGGAAATACATGTTGGTTTGGCTATGATTGGACAGAACTGTCAAAAATAAACAACTTTTGTTTAAGAAGTTTTTTAACAATCACATATGGTTTTTATGAGATATCACAAAAAAAAAATGTTGTTACATATAATGCTGGTTGGACAAATATGCAAAATAGGCAGAATTTACATCATATTAGAAACCAAGAAGAAGGGTTTCCTGACTTATTTCAGTCCTTCATATACCAGCCAATCATCCTCTCAGATTCTCCTCCTCTTTTCTTGAATAGCCCAATTAGCGTTACCTGTATTAACAACTTTTTTTTTGTGATATCTTGCAAACTGTACATGATGTTAAAAACTTTTCAAGCAAAAATTGTTTGCTTTTTGTGGCAATTCTATCCAAATCATACCCAAATTGATCTATGTTTCCATTTGAATTTTCAAAGTTGACCTCTAGCACCTCTACTTCTGGAGGGCTCGCAAAATTTTTAATATGGCCATTTAATTCTTTGGATAGACTGATGATCAAGATTTTTCTCTCTACTTTCTATCTCATCACATTTCCAAGAAAAAGGGGTGGTAGAGGTAACATGATATATATCCTGCATATAGAAACATATGCAAAAATCACTATTTGTATAAAAAGTATCTAAGAATCAAAGCCAAAATGTGACAGTCACTATACCATACCTACATGTTATCTGTTTTTTCTACACCCACTTCCATGCAGTGTTGATATTGCATGATTTGAGCTTATTGATTACACAATCATCACTAATTTATGTTCATAAATAGCATTTTTTCTCAATCTTTCCCTATTTGGGATTGTCCATCAGTCTTAATAAATTTTCTTTCACTGAATTTAAATATTAAAGCTATATGCCCTCTGTGACTGAGCAATTTTTATAAATCTTTCCTGACGTTCATTTTGTGCTCTTTCAGTCTTTCCTCTAGTGAACAGGATGTGTATCCTTGTATTGATTAAGCAATAATGATGTCATCAATAAGTTAGTCACTTCTGTGCATTGCAGTATCAGCAATGCACAGAAGTGATGTAGATAAAACAGATAACATGTAAGTATGGTATAATGATTATCTTTATATTCAACTTTTGTTGATCAACTATAATCAGTCAACTAAACTTGACTCATGAGAATGCGCCTTAATACTGAGCACACATTCCAGTCTGTATAAAACTTCCTTGAGTAGACTTGATAGGAAAGCATAGGAAAGGAGTGGCAGCAATAAAACAATAAAAGTATCACACCCCTTTTAATGGGGATCTTTGTTTACATTAGTATTTTCTTGATTTTTGATAAAAATACAATGAAAATGAAATAAAACACAAATTTTTCACAAAAAAATTAAAAATTTAATAAAATTTTGCTATTATCTATAATATTTTTTTAAATTTTAAAATTTTATAGTTTTTCCTATAAAAAATCAATCTTTGCAAAATAGTTAATGATTATCATTAACCGGTGACATGATCACAATGCACATTTATTGTGATGTGAAGCCAATTCAGACCTAAGTTTTTAAAGTGGTATATCTTAATATTTATTTCCAACAAAATTCTTTTAATTCCTAGGTTTCCTCTCTTAAACTTTGTTGCAACTATTCCACTATGTTTATTCCTATATTTTTTGTTTTTAATTATATAATTTGATATTGTATATATACCAAAAGAAAACAGAAGCTCCATATCTCTATCTGGTACAGTTTCAAAAACAATTTTTTGGAATCAGAATTCCCAACTAGCATTTTTAATCAAGAAAATGAATCTTTAATTCTCTAGTCAATATCTCAAACTGTACCAGATAGAAGTAGGATTATTTTGGAATTTATTCGGGTTATCATTTATTGATCAGTGCTGTTTCTGTTGTGTCATCAGAAATCTAAGATTGTATTTTTCTATTATAATATAACTGTTTAATTAAAATTTTAAGAAAGTACTGCTTTAAACTTGTTCCATTTTTGATCAATGTAATTCAATAAATTCACAGAAAATGTCCTTTTTTGTGTCTGATTTTATAGTTTTTGTTCTTTATGTTTATTAAAATAATGTATAGAGACCTTTGTAAATATTAGAAGTGAGAAATCCATAAATTTTAGGCATTTTTGGCTTCTGACTTATGAAATCAAAAATACCCAACTTCAATTCTGATCCCCATCTTTATTTTTATGAAGATAAGAGTCAAAACTGAAGTCAAGGACTATCTGTATAAAAAATTAGTGAATTCTGTTTAACAAAAAAATTTACTGAATTTTTCTATTATAAAAATGCTTCTATAATTTGAAATCAATCTTTCTCATTATTATTTTTGTGAAAAAAACAAACTATTTTCTTATCCAAATTCATAACTTTTAAATTTCTTTGAATATAAATCAAGTGAACTTGTACTTGAGGGGTATGAACTTATACTTGTTGAATCTGATCAATTTTCATGAATTAAAACTTATAAAAAAATTATTGAATTATCAAATTGATCAAAATCGGTGGGGGTCAGCTGTGTCCTCCCCTTGTTAGACACTTTTTGCACAAACAATGATTTTTACATATATGTTTTTATTTATAAAGAAAGGAAGAAGCACTATTTATGAGTTAACTATACATTGTTGTAGTTTATTAAGATAAATTTTGTATTCTATTTAATATTATGTGCAAGTTATTTAATTTGTCTTTTAATTAATGAACATTTTTCTTTTGTTTAATATTATTTTTATAAATATTTAAATAAGTTTGTTTAATGTCTATAATTATACAGTATTTAGAATTTATGAATGCACATGATCTTATATTGGATGTTTATATTTTGAAAATCATTTTAAATTTTAAATTGTAATTCTATATTAAAACAATACAGCATAATGTGTGTAAAGATAGGATGAAATTCAAGTGATTAATGCTCAGACTTTACAATATAAGCATCAAGGGAACTTATTCAAATAAACAAATATACTAGCCAAAATCTAGCCCTTGAATTACAACGGAATAATTTAATGATTGGAAATAATTTGAACTAAAGTTAGCGCCATCTCGTAATTAGAATAATAATTTTCATAATTATAATAATAATTAATTTTACTAAATCTATGAGTGGCGCCAATATTATAATAATATTTAATTTTACTAAATCTATGAGTGGCGCCATCTATTAATTAATAAATTGAACTCGAATTTTTAATTAATTTATCTGAAGAAAAAATCTGCCTCGGCCTGGGATCGAACCAGGGACCTTTGGGCTAACATCCTAACATCCTAACCGCTAGACCACCGAGGCCAACGAGCAGACTGATTCTTCAGACAGTTATATTAATTTAGAAAGACAATGATACCTTTTAGATCGGACTCTAGCCGACAGATCCACACCTGACCGGGCTACAACTAGCCATGGGCCCTCTATGGCACTAGCCAGGTAATTCAAAGACCGGCTCTGTCGTTAAAGCTTAGACTTTACAATATAAGTACTAAATTAGTTAAAAATTCGAGTTCAATTATTAATTATTCTTCAGATAAATTAATTAAAAATTCGAGTTCAATTATTAATTTATAATGTTCAATTATTAATTAATAGATGGCACCACTCATAGATTTAGTAAAATAATTTATTATTATAATTACGAGATGGCACTAACTTTAGTTCAAATGATTTCCAATCATTAATATTCTGTTGTAATTCAAGGGCTAGATTTTGGCTAGTATATTTGGATTCAAGTGATTAATGTAATATGTAAAGATGAATTTCATTTTATATAGAAATGACAAATATATTCAAGATAACACATAATTTTAATATTGTAAATGATATATGAGCATCTATTGACTCACTCAACCAATGTATTTTATTATGTACAGTTTATGACAGAAAGGTTTTGACATCTACCGTAGGGGCTGCATTAGAGGAAATAGTTTCGATTGTAAATGTCTGCACAGCAGCTTGTAATGAAGTAGACCATTCTTACCACGGTAGAAATAGGGGATGGGAATATTTCACAGAGGGAGAATTTCTATGACGTACTTGACATTAGTTCTTACCGCGGTAGAAATAGGGGACGGGAATATTTCACAGAGGGAGAATTTCTATGACGTACTTGACATCTTCATGCCTTTAAATACGGTATTAAATGACACTTCGGCATGCAATGCATCTTATTACTTAATAATTCAGTTATTGCTAGTAAAGTTACAATCCTAATTTATTTCATTAATATTTTTTACATTACTTAATATATAAATAAAAGTTAAGAGCAAAACATAGTAAATGAAATCGCTTAAATATGCAACATTCCTTCCATTCCCCCATTGCTAATCAACTGATGGAATGGTTGCAACCTACATTGTAGCCTACAACGATCAACAATTGCAGTAATTACTCAATCAGTTTTTTGCGTATTGTACGAAAGAGCCGAACCTTTTCCGCTGATGTCAAAACCTTTCTGTCATAGACTGTACATTCAGTCTGTTCTTCACCTATTATTTTTAAGAGTGAAAGAGAGAAAAATAATAGGTTAAGAATAATAGGTATAGAATAATAATAATATAGAAATGTAATAATAATATAGAATAATAATAATACAGAATATAATAATATAGAATAAATAATAGGTATAGAATAATAATAGGTGATTTTTGTGCTTCACCACCAAAAATAACAAAGAAAAACAACTTTAAGAACAAGGAAAGCCCTAAAAATAATAAACATTACTATAATTGAAAAGCACAGTATTAGTGAAATGCTGTATTAGTAAAGCACTTTAAAATGAAATATGGCTGTATTGAATTTTTTAAATTTCATATGATGCCCAAATAAAAGATAGCGACATCTTTTCAAGGCAATGTTAGAATTTTAAGGAAAGAGTTAATGTTTTATAATCCAGTCAAATATAAATTTTCAAGCAAGATATATTGTTTTTAAACTGCAAATTGTAAAAGATAAATCAATACTTTTAAAAAGGATTTTCTAAATGAAGTTATTTTGGAAAATTTAAATGTTGATAAAAATAAATGTGAATAATGAATATAAATAAATTTAATCTGAAAGTTAAATTTTATTCATTTAATACAAATGAAGATTAAAGAAAATTTTTAAAAACAAACCATATTCCTATTGTTTAAAAGATCATCAATTGTTCTTTTTTTTGGGACAATTAAACTTGTTCTACCTCGCTGCAAACATCCCATCAAATTATTCACCATCTAAAAAATAAAAATACTTTAATAATAATTATTTCAATATAAAACTTTTATAATATAAGAGCCCTGACTTTCAACAAGATTGTGTTCAAAAATTTTAGTCATAGTTTGAATCCACCGTAACTCAAAACATGATTTCTCATAGACCCAATGTTATAATTGAAACTTATATTCCAAACCACCAGAATTTGGAATATTCAATTTTTTACTAAAAAATAATAGTGTATAGTAATATTAAATAAATATTTATTCTTTAAAATAAGGAAAATGAGTATCTCATGTCTACTAGCACTTATATAAAGAAAATAACATGTAAAAACAAAGATGGAGTGTTTAAGTTATTTTTGTGTATTCACATTTATAGCATCAGTCAGATAACTGACCACATGGTAAAGCAGTTATTCACTATCTCAGAAAATTCACATTCAATTCTGGATTCCATATATCCAATTTTCCAGAGGGATCTGGACCTGTTGAGGTTTGCTGAATCCCCATTCTTCAACTTTCAAATTGATTCCACCATAGGTTTAATCACCATGCAGGGCTCTAAAAGTTGCTGCTGCTAAAAATATCCCATGTGATTTGGTAGCTTAATTCAGACTAATCTATGAACATTTCTAGCTAAAACAAGCAATTATATTTTAATGTTACTTCTCAATCATTAGCTGATTACTAAATAATGAAAATGATTCCATTATGCATTATGAACTATCCACACCTATGGTAAAATCAGCAAGATTTTATTTAAGTAGATTTGACAGCCAGATCTATAAAATTTTCCAAGGCAAAAAATTCAAATTTTATTTTGTGCTAGATACAGCATTAAATTTGGATAAGTGAATTATTTTCTTATATATGATTTCATTATAAACATTTCAGGATATATTTTTGAATTGAAACAAAATCATTAAGCAAAACTTTTATAAAAATATCTGAGTTCAATATGGCTGCCATTTTTATTTTATTATATGCCTCTTTTCTTCTTGTTGAATACTAAGTAGTTGAGCATTCTAATGTCCATAATAGGTTAAGTTTGCATCATCTATATTCAATATTTGAACTATAATTTGCAACTGTTTTACCCAAAATAAAAATTTGTCTTGGCTTAGAGTCAAACCAGAATCTTTGGTATTGAATTTCAATGCTTTAATTAGTCCTCAAGATCTCAACCTTAACCTCAAGATGTCAGGCAAATTTTCATTTTTTGAAAGATCAAATATTAATTAATTTGGAACTTTTTATTAGTCTAAGACAGTGGTTCTCAACCTTTTTTCTGTTGAGGAACACATTTCAATATTTTAAAATTTGGCAGCACAACTAAATATTTTAAATAATAATTTAGATTTAACAACGAATTTTTATTAACAAATTATTGTATTTATTCTTATTTATTACATTCAAATTACAGACATACTTGTACATGGGATCATTAAATTATTAAGTTATAGTGCCACCTGAAGATTTTATCTTTTTAGAGAAACTATAATTTTAATTTAATTTTATTCCTTCATTTTTAAATTATGAATAATGACAAAAATTTTGGCTGTCACAGAAATTCAAGGGTTAAATTTTCCTAATAATACACTATTTATAGGAATCGGTATAGTGGTTCATCTGCAAAAGGGATATCCAACCAACCACATTTCACTATTAATATATATGATTCATACAATTACATACATACAGTTCATTCTTAATTTATCGCTGCACACCGTCAAAGATTTGGCGGCACACTAGTGTGTCACAGCACAGTGGTTGAGAACTACTGGTCTAGGACAATAAATAGGCTAAAATTTAATTAATTATTAAATCAATACATGGTGGCACTACAATATATAGTCCCAAATAAATAAATAATAAGTAAAATTGCAGTTTAATTCAAAAACAATTCAGTAGAGGTCATTTGGCTTGTTAGTTAATCTTAGGATTATGAATTTCCTTACGTGGTTTATATTGTATTGAATTATCTCATTTAAGCAAAGTTTTTGTCTACTTGAATTTGCAACTAGAACTTGTAAGTATATATAAGTCTGTTCAAAGTACTCATGTTAGCTTAATCCAAAAAATGCTATAAATATGAAATATTAAATATGAATAATCCATGGTAAAAGTGGCAATCAGATAAAAGATGGGATTGAATGGACTAAGTCTGGACATCTAGAAAAAAATATGGAGATACGAGACCTGGAATTAAATGTGAATAATCCATATGGAAATACAACACACTTCCATCTTGCTGATTTCTTGGCCATCTAGTTGATTCACCACCATTATTGCAAATCATTGATGGCAGCTGGCATAAATAGTGATTTTCATCATAAATAATTATTATAGTAAGTCAGGTACTCCTTGTATATAGAAGAATGAAATTGTTACTTGTAAAACTGATTTACTTTAGAATAAATTTATTTAAACTATGAAATAATATTTTATTTAAATCTAAACCAATATTATATAAGTAGTTCCTGACTTTACAAATTAATTTATTCCTGGAGTATGCTTGCAAAACAAAAGCTCATAAATGAAAATTTTATTTCCCATAAATATAATGTTAAAAATGGGTTTTATTCTCAACAATAAAATTTGATTATAATAAAACTAAGTATAGTTCAACAAAATAATAATCTATGATTAAATGATGATTTATTTATCTAAAGAAATGAAAATATAACTTTTAAAATTAAATTACAATAATAAATAAATTATTTATATTATACAAATGTTAAAGAATTTTTATTCTTCATCATTATTAATAGATAAATATATGAGCTTTTATACTGATGAATAATGCCTTAAGTACAATCTGGGAGTAAAAGTTATTTATATAATGTGCTGGTAAAACTATGGTATGCGGAGGACACACTACTTCTGCTTCTTGTTCTGTCATTTTGATTTTTTCCATTTTGTAGCAGACAGCAGTGTGTGTCTAATGAATCCAGTTATACTGTATTGTATAGCTACATATGAAATACGATATTTATGAATATTTTTAACATTTATTTATTTCAATTAATGTTCATATTTTCAATTTTGTTGATATGTCATACTTGAAAAAAGAGCTCATAAACCCACAGGAACTTTTAAATCAAAACTACCTATATATAATATTATTGTGAGGCCCGCGAGCTCGTACAAACATTTTACCTGTATTCATGACTTACTGGCCAAACATCTCACAAATCTCATACATGTATGAGCTGTATTTAATCTAGTATCGTATTAAGCAAGTAGTTTTTAATATTTTTGAAAGTTCAAAGTAATTAATAAAAATAATTCAGTTAATTCAAAAATTCAATAAATAATTTTTAATTACTTTATTGAATTTTTGAATAAAATATCATAAACACAATTATTCTTTTAAAATTTATATTAAACTTTAAATAATGATTATCCATTCATCACACTTCATTATGAATTTTAGAAATTTTATAATTAATTAATGGTCATTATAATCATATGTATATCCATTAACAACTGATAGTCACAATTATGGATATATGTGAAAACAAACCTTAAAATGTACAGAAGAGATAATCCCTTCTATACAATTTTTCTACAATTTAAGTCTTATATTATATACACATATATAGAAGCTTCTAGAGTTACAAGCATTCACACTTATGAACTTGAAATTTTCTAAAATTTGAAAATGAAATTTCAGTTTCAGAAAATTTCAAAAACCCTTCAATAATTTTAAACAATGTGATAGCAGAATGCTTTAAAACCAATATAATGTAAAATTATATAGTTAGTTTAACATATTATGGCAGTATTTCTAGATAATTATGATTATACCAAAAAATCCTTGCTCTATATTCAGAACTTTTTATTCAAATTTGTGAAATAAGAAATTTTTAATTGGTCTAATAGTGAAATATATTACAAAATGCAATATATAAAGTTATTTCATTACTTTTGGAAGCAAAATAACAGCAGTACACCAGTTATGAAAAAGAAATACATATAAATTATGTTCATGACTGAAAAAATGTGTATTTATTTATTTTTATTTAATACTTCAATAATTTAATAAGATTTTAATTTAACTTGTAATACATAGCAATAAAATTGAGAAAATTTCTGAGAAAGGATACAGGGAAAGAAAAACAAAGTAAATTAAAATATTTACATGTGCAGGAGAAGAAAAACAAATTAGATTAAAATCTTTACACATATAGGGGAAGAAAAACAAAGTAGCTAGGTAAACTAAAGTGATTGCACCTAAACAATAACAAATCATAAATAAAACCAAGTAATATTAAATTTTAATAATGTAAATTAACATGCTCATACTTATAAACCACAAATACAATTGATATTAAGTTTTATATCTGAATACAAAGTTATAGAAAACATTTTATGTAAAGTTGAATTTACATAAATTGGAGAGAGGCTGTAAATGCATTTGTCTCATTGATACAGAAGAGAGCATCACTATCAAATATCCATCTTCAACAAAAAATAATAATAATTGAAACTGGAAAAAATTCTGAATTGTAGAAAATTCTAGCATCTCCCATCTAGAATAATAAATATTGAGTTTTGTGAAGATTATTTCTACTGATATGAAAAGCAAGCACTTTTATCTTGAATATTTTCTTATTCTTATATCTATTGTATAATCATATTCCAAAATATTTATATAAATTAAAAATCGGAAGCCTGTATATGGAATAACACCATATTTCCTATTTGCTCTCACATATAGAGTGATAGCCAAAATAATTGAAATCATCTTACTAAATATAGGTAAATTCAATATTAATTGTTATAACTCAAATTTTATAAACATTTTTACTTTTATTATGTTTCTTTGAATAAAAGTGTAACATAACATATAATAAATCATTGTTTATTAAGAATATCTAATATAAGCAACATATATCTTGTTTTTACAATATTTTCAATATTATGTTTAAAATTATACAAAAAATAATTATTTTAGAAGTTATTCAATATAAAATAGAACAAAATATATCTTTACATCTTCATTATTCAAATAATTTCACAATAGTTTATTCTTACAATTTATCATCTATGAAGAATGATGCAACTATTTTAGAATTACAATATAATGATGATGATAAATCAATATTTCAGATGTCATAACCAAATCAAAAAACATATTCCATTCATTTTTGTAATATTCCAGATAGTAAGGAAATAAGTTTTGATGTTTTGATGCTTTCTGAGAGAATATTACTATTGTCAGAATTCATGTTTTTTTCTTATCTTTTTAAAGATGACAAGATACCTGTAAATGATTGTCCCTATATTACTAACACAGAGGTAATTTATGAGATTTCATTAATAGAAAAATAGCAACTGTTCACAACAGTTTCAGAACTTTAATAAATTTCACATGACTGACAGAAACCTCTTTCACTTGCAAATAAAAGATTTAAATACATCTCTACTCAATACATGCAACATAGTAAGAAAGTTTCTCAACACTGACACAGACAGTGTCAGTGTTGAGTCAACACTGACACTGTGTCAGTGTCAGTGTCTGTGTCAACACTGACACAGATAACATAATAAGAAAGTTTCTCAGCATTGACACAGACAGTTACTTAGCTCCATTAAACATCACAAGTAGCTATGTCTTGACTCGTGTAATAGCACTTTGACCCGGAGATACTCCGTGCCCACATTGATGTACTCTATTCCGTGCCCACATTGATGTTCCGACATAGCACTTTGACCCGGAAATATTCCGTGCCCACATTGATGATGATGATAATAATAATAATCCATTATTTAAATAATTATAACTAACTTAAAGAAAATAAGTATTATTGTGCAGATACAGATGAATATATCAAACTATGATGGCCTTAACATATTAATTGAACATATTTAGTCTATTAAGACTATCATATCTTAAGGCTAGTTAGATTATGCTGCCATATCTTCATGGGATATACTGTATCTGGCAGCAGCCACTTCTAGGCCATATCCTCATGGGATATTCTATATCTGGAGGCGGCCACTTATAGCCCCTATCCTCATGGGATATACTGTATCTGGCGGCGGCCACTTGTAGAGCCAACACAGGGCTGGCCAACACCCATGATGGGGTCAACCAGATGGTTGAAAGATGGGGTTCAACAGGCCAGGCCCGGACCCCTCTTGAAAAACGTCCGACATAGCACTTTGACCCGGAAATATTCCGTGCCCACATTGATGATAATAATAATAAAATTTTATAAATTAATTTAATATTGTATAAACTGAATTTATAATAATTAAATTTACACAGCATTATTAAATTTAATATAACATAATATGTTATAAAAAAAAAATAAGTTAACTTCATATTATAATCAATTTATAAAAGATTATATAATACATAATTTTATTTTTATAATAATTGTTATATAATATTTTTATAACTCAAAATTTTTGATGATGCAAATTTTAATTTTATATGTATAATTTTAGTTGCTAAATGAAAATTTAAGACAAGAATTGGATTTTATTAATGAGGGCCAAAATATGGAACGTTGTGCATTAGAATTAGCACATCTACCTTTTGTTCATGTTCCAAAAGTATACTGGAATCTTTCGACTAAAGTAAGTCATTGAAAAATTTATCACTATTAAAGCATTAATGATAAAAAAATTAGAATTTAATATTCTGTATCATATATGCAGCTTATTATAATTATAATTTATGTAATGAATTTAGTATTTCTTCCACTTATGACCCCCCCATATTGGCCAATCTATGGTGGGCTCTAAAAGTGACTGCCATCAAGTATAGAATATTTCAAGTGTTATATGGTGGCTTAAATAACATTTCTTCATACATATACCAATAAATAATTAATATTAGAGGCCAGAGGAACAAGGCTCCATCAATAACTTTTTATCAAACAAACCAAATTATTCACTGACAAAAAACATCATGATTAACAAATTATTTTTTTGATAATCTAAATCAGGGGTCGGCAACCATTTTTAATAGAAGGGAATATTTCAGAAATGCAGGAGTTCAGTGGGCACCATGAGAATTTCTGCAGGCATTGTAACATGCAGTGGCTGGATAAAGTATATAAGGATAGTGGGGACAGAAAATAGTTCACTCTATGCGGCATCAGATGTCTCTAGTACTCGAAAATTGATTCATCTAGCCATCTAGTGTTATATAGATGTTGCTAAGATTCAATTTTCGTCAGAAATGGCAAAGATAAAATCAAAGTGCACAATTGTAAAGAATTTTTACTAAAATTATTCATTATAACTACGAGTATTTGCTGTTCAAATATCTAAAATTTAGATTTCAGATATTTGAACGGTGGGCACATAAAAATTGCTTTGCGGGCACCTTGGTGACTGTGGGCACCACGTTGCCGATCCCTGTTTAGATTAAATATATGTTATAAAAATTAAATATATTTTTTTTGTGAAAAATTATTTTATCATCACATTCTATCATTTCTAAACAAATAACACCAGGAGATATAAAAGAAAAGCACACATTGGTGCCACTAGATCAGTGTTTCTCCCAGTGAGAAATATCACCCCCTGGGGGTAATTGGGTCATTAGAGAGGGTGTCAAGTAGCAGGCGGGAAGTGAGGAGTATCATGAATATATCTATATACACATATAGATATATTCATGTTTTGTATTTTATATAAATATATTATTTAATTTTTTTTTT
>AYEL01082258.1:0-63067 GCA_000484575.1 Olivierus martensii | reverse complement strand
AATCACCGCATAATTTTGTATTGAGCTGATATCAAATAAATACTTATATTTATCAGTATTTTGAAACTTTATTTATTCTTTCCAGCTAATCGCATTAATTAAGTACTGCGTAAAATATGCAAAGGACGCGTTTTTCGCGGCTAGTAAATAAAATTTTTTATCGCTATTAGCGTGAAATTATGTGGACTTAAATTATGCTTGTGGTTTTTATTTTCATTTTTACGGAATACAAGGTGTATTCGGTTGTAAATTTTCATTTTTACAAAACTCAAGGCGTCTTGGGTTATGTGGAGTTGAACTCTTGCGGTTTTCAATTTTACGTTTCGGGTTATATATTCAGGGTGGGCCAGCACATGGGCCAGAACTTTCAATGCATGGGCCATGGCCCACCCGGGCCCACCCGTAGTTACGTCCCTGATTGGAAGTTTGGCATTCTTTGAGAATAAAGTTTCATTTTACAAATAATGGAACTTCATACAACAGTTAATGGCATTAATAAAATGCCCTACCATATTAGATTACAAAATAATGATTTCAATTTTGATAGTAACAATTAACAATTGCTCCAATATACGCATTAATAAATAATGCGTAAATTGGAGCAATTGTTAATAATAATGATCGATTGGATTGACTAGACGTCAGTATGATAAAGTGTTGGTTTTCCATCTGGAAGAATCGGATGACCGCTATGCAATCGTGTTGTGTCTTCATATGGAGGAATCGGGTTCAATTCTCACATCTCTAGAAATTTTTAGGGAAGATCTGGATTCGGCTTTTGAATTCTAGTATTCACCAGACTGCTGATCCTTTCTGGGATGTGTGTGAAACTCATGAATAGTGCAACCCATGCTGAACATTGGAATGCCCTGCAGCTTAGTATTCACCAGATAGAAAGTGGTGTTAAATCAAGCAAAATAAAATCCTCTTGCGTTTTGTACTACTTTTTAAGTAAAGTTACTGATAGACAGATATAGCAAAGTAATACAGACTGCTTACAACCATAGGCATTGGCTATCAAGTGAAGTATAATATTCAGAGGGCAGAGCCCGAACATACCTGAAGAAATTTTAAAATATTGACGTATTTCAATTCGTATTTTTAAAATGGCAAGCAAATGTTTTCCCATGTAGCCATTCATTGACAAGCTATCTTTAACGTAAAGTATTCGGATAGTGGACTAAATAATTTAATGATAATGAAAAAATATGAAATTAATTGAGACAGTTATAATTTGATTCCAGATCTTTCAACAGAGAGATCCTGTTCTTTCACACTACCGCACAGCAGAGAAGCTATAATATATTAATTTTATTTTTAAAGTTATATTGAAAAATAATAATATAAAAACAAACTTTTGCGGATGATAGCCATCCACGAAAGTTGGGAGAATCATTCCAACACTTCTGGTTTTTAAGTAGGGGTCCGAAATCAGGCAGTTGAACTCCATCCTTCAACTTTCCGGTTGACTCATCATGGGCGTTGGTCAGCCGATAATGGAATTGTAAGTGGCCGCCGTCAGATATATCATTTATGTGATTCGACGAAATTAATTTATTAAAACTAATTTACTATTCGTGAATAATTACTTGAATGATAAACAACTTAATATTAGTAGAAAATACTGACTCATATCTTATAAAAAGGATTTCTGGCTCGGCCGGTTGAGGCCTTTTCTCCACCTATGATTGACCCTACTTGGGGTGTGGACGACCAGGTAAAACTGTAATTCCCCGCCACTTAAGGTTGATTCCCACTATTCGCCGCGGATAAATGCAGCGGCAATTTCACTTGTTGGTTCTAAATTGTAAAATTGCATAAATTTATATTTTTATAATAGATAATTAAAATGTAATTATAATAGAATAATTTAATTATTAAATATATTGTAAAAAATATTGAAAAATTATTCAAATTATGACCCATTGAATTAGTATCAGGGACAAAATTGGCAACCAAAATAGGCCTGACAAATTATTTTAAATACCTATAAATCCAATATTTTATATTATAAAATATTTAAAAATTGCTTTTTCATGCTAATTCATTAAGAATATCCTCATTATTTATTTGATTAAGTCTTTTGCTCATAATATTATAATTTATTTTCACAATAATGTGCAGTATAAATCTGCATAGTAAGAGATATGCCAGTTTTAACACTGTTATTTTGCAAGCGGTCTTCTATATCATATTGCTGTATGTTTCATTTGCCATACACTTCTGAGAAAGACATTTTACTAATCATCATATTATCTGAATAAAAATGATAATTAATGAGTTTAAAAAACATCATGCCAGATTATTTCAATCCATTTGCATGATGGCTCACTAGGAAACTGTCTGCAGCTCTATTCCATACCTGATTAAAACTTGAATAGTACTGGCAATATTTTGTCGTTGCCAATACATATACTAATGATTATCATGTTATCATCATGATGATCTTTAAATTTTTAATGATAATTATTAAAAATCACATTTTATTAAAAAGAATAAGTACTTTTGGAAAGTACTAATTCTATACTTTCTAAGCATCTGTGCTCTTTTTTAATGATTAAAGATACAGGATAAAAATACATTTTTCAAAATTTTCTTCAGTACCATGATCCCTTTATTTCTAAGCATCTGTGCTCTTTTTTAATGATTAAAGATACAGGATAAAAATACATTTTTTCAAAATTTTCTTCAGTACCATGATCCCTTCGCTGAATTTCATAAAAATTTGGCAAATTAGTTCAGGAACTATTAAGTAAGGAATCTCAAAATTTTTAAATGGATGTAAATACAAAGTTAATTGATATATCATCAAGCTCGTCTTCTGCAGATTAACTATTTTACTAAATTTTATAAAAATCCATTAAAAATTCAATGCATATTAAGAAAATACTGATATTTGAATTGTATTTTTAAATGATTGAAATTAGAGTCAAAAAATATGATATACAGATCATATTTAATGGCAAAACATCTCTCCTGAATATCATGGAAATTTGCTAATTAATAAAAGTTATTAGAGAAAGACACACAACAAAATGACATAATAGTTTTATAAGACTCACTTTCTTTTAGAAATTAAGCTAAAAACTTGATATTATTATGAATTCTTTTCAATTTATATTATTCAATAATAAAAGTTAATTATAAAAAATTTTCTATTTAAAAAAATTTTTATATCTTTATATAAACTAAAATTTTTATACATTCTTGAATTATTTTAGAAACCATAATTCTGATTAATTTAAAATTTGAATTTATTCTTAAAAAAATATGTATTTTTTGTTATCTTCATTTTTTCTTCCATCAAGAGTCAAAAAATAATGGAAAAGAGAAAAACTATAAAAATTCTTGAACATTTAAACACTAAATATTCATATTCCTCATATAAACAATAAATTATTATTAAACCTTTAAAACTGAAATATTCTTATAAAAGAAGAAAAAACTAGAAAAATTGTCCATAAGTTAACACTGCAATCTAAATTTACAAGCATTTTTGATCTAGAAAAACTGATCAAAAGTGCAAATTACATTTTAATAAATTGCACAATTTTTATTCATTTTTAAATTTTCACCTTAATTAAACGTCTCATAGACAAATCATATGAAACAATCACACAAACTACTTTAAAAAAAATTATTTTTGCACAAAATTAATTTTTATCATAACCACCAACCAAAGCAAAATTAAGGAGTAAAATTTTAATTAGAATATATTTTGAAACTTCTAAAATGTAGATTAAATTTATTTGCATGTCTTCTCATAGCTTGCTTCCATTAAAGTTATTTTAGATAAAAGTACTTTTCTTGGAGGAGATATGAATGTGAAGCAAGGAGCACTTAGTTTTAATTATATCCATCTACCATCATTATGTCTTGTTCACATCATCATTAATGGAAGAATAGCAAAACAAACCTATTGAAAAATAATATTGATTTTATTCTGTTAATAATCATTCCTGAAAATCCCATTTTACAGATCTATATCATTTATCTAATTGATAATGTTTAGTAAAAATGCTATATTTTCTAAGATAATTAGGTTTGTAATGAAACTCTTAATGAACTACTGAAAAATCTGGTTAAATCATTTCCAATCTTGTTATACTTAGTTTTCTTAACTGTATACTATAGAGTCTAAATTATAGGATACACTAATTACTGTTATGTTCATATACTGATATACTATTGATATATGAATTGCTGTTCATTTAACCATAATTAATATGTTATCATAAATTAAAATAATTATTAACTGTATAAGCTAAAAATGACTTTATGAAGTCAAAATACTTCTCCAGTAAACTTTAATAAATTATTATTTTTCCACTTTGAATTAGAGCTTATCTTTTTACATATACAGTCATTCTATAAGTGGAAGATTATATATACATTATTTAATTATTATTAAAATCGTCATAGCACTATTATTCATGGAAAAATATTGTAAATTTATAACCAAGACAAAACTTCTTTGCATAAATTATAATAAATTGGAATCTTGTTTGTTTAGACCTTTGAGATCAATAATCATCACTGTTTTAATTTTTAAGATTTAAAATAAAAATTAACAGCACATATCAGGAGAGAAAACTTTTTATTACAGGAATGTTTTAGACCTACTCATAAGGTCTTCAACTATATTATATAGCAGGGATGGCCAAGCTTCATGTCATTAAGAGCCATATAGGAGAATCTCAAATACTTGAGAGCCACAATCATTTTCTTTTTTGGTCAATGAGAGCCACATCAGTGTTTTGATTAATCTTAACAATGATTTCAAAATTATTTATTATATATTTTACATGCATTTATTTCATTTAGATTATTACTACATTTTACAATAAACAAATAAATTACAAAATATATTTTTAAAAATTAAATAGGTATTTGCTCCATATTAACTATTGACTTTCATGTTGTGGAGCCACATTGAAGATACCAAAGAGCAGCACGTGGCTCACGAGCTGCAATTTGGCCACCATTGCTATATAGTAAAAATGAAGACGACCTCACATTTTATATCAGAAAGTAAAATATAAATTTTTAAGATTTAATTAAAAATTGTTACCTAATTTACTTACTGTAAAAAATTAAAAATTTTTTAAAATATAGTAATCTTATTCCAACTCCAATGAAGAGGAATGAAAATAATATCTGAAATGCTTATTTAGACTTATACAAATACTATAAAGTTCACCTATACTGATTTTTATGAATTCAAAATGATTACAGCACAAAGCAGAAATACTAATATACATATATGCTAAAACTATACATAAAACAATGTTTATTCAATTTATTTGAAGCACTTTTGGCTTAGTTATAGCCCTCATCAGAAGTACATTCCATTATAGTAATGCAATGTACCACTGATGAGGGCTGAAACTAAGCCGAAAGTGTTTTGAATAAACTGAATAAACATTGTTTGGTGTATATTTTTTAGCATTATTTATATACTTATATTAGTATTCCTATTTTAAGTGTTGTAATCATTTTGAACTTACACAAATGTTTATTGAAAAAGATCTATGTTCTTTTTCTACTAAAAAATCTCTCTTCCTTTCTCTGATTGAAACTTGAAAGTTTAAGATTACTTTTTAATAACAACTTATCTATTTAAACTATTCTCATGATCATCTCTAAATAAGTTTAATCTATTTCTTTTACTTTACTTAAAGAACATATCTAAACTTTGAAAAAGTTTATTTTTCTATGAAACAGATATTGTTGTAAGATATAAACAATTAGGAATGCAACCAATTTGAACATTTAGGGTACAGCCCTCTCAACATTGTCTATTTTCTTAAACATCTTTTTAATATTACAAAGACCCTTAAATGGGCCTCAATAATAAGTAGGTTTAATAACACTATGCTATAGAATTTAGTGTAGGACAAACCAGTAAAAACAATCACACAGCAGAAAATATGCTAGAAAGTAACACATTAATAGAAATACAAAACAAAACTTACATGTATATTAGGGGCCCAAAAATCAAAATTAGAAAAATTCTGCATAATATATTAATTACAATTGCCCTCAAAAGTTTACATATCCTACAAAACATTTATAGTTTTGTGAATAAAATGAAACAAGTAATTTAACAAAAATTTATCCTATGCGTTTTTCTCCTCAGAATGGGATAAATAAAGCATTATCTCAAAATAATCCATTTTATTTTGCAGAAAATATCACCAAACAAAACATAATGTACAAATCAAAAGTATTCACACCCTTGGAATTAACATTTGAATGTGATGAATCTTTTGCAGCAATGACTGCTTTAAGACAATTGGACTAGCCCCTATCATCATATAATATCTTTCATACAAATGAAGATGTTAATATCATATTAATATTTACTTTATTAAGCACAAAAAAATGACTGATGTTAATGCACACTATAACAAGACTTGTTATGCATAGATACATCATACTAAGGTCAAACATGAAATCACGAGTCAATCAAAGTAGAATCCTATCTACTCTAGGATATTATTATTAATTATCTTAGTCTCTTGCAAAGCATGATTCTAATAAATCAACTGCTTCCATCAAATTTAGAATCACAAAATCAAAACATAATAAAAATTAAATTAATCATAGTTAGAAACTTCTAGGATATACTAATTCTCTTTTTGAAATTTTTAATTATTCTCATCATGCAAATTTTGATAAGTTTGGATCAAAATCACATACATGCTGAGGGAAACACTTCATTAGGCTGAATATTTGTGTTCTTGCTATCACTTGAGTATTCTTATTTTTCTAGAAGTTAATGTTATAAAGTCGAACCTCTCCAAGTGGATTGGCTTCAGATTGACAAGGGAATATCCACTTAACTGGTGTCAATAAACTAGCATGCATATAACAATAGAAAACAGCATTTCTATAATCTATGACAAGATTTTTATTATCTATAAATAAATACAGTACATGAATTAAAAATCTATATTTCAAAAATTTATTTGTTATGGAAATAATCAGTAATTGATTTTTGAGTTAAATTTTTTTTTGAAACCTCAAATATGTTTGACTAATTTATAAAAGATTTTGTATGAAACACAACCATTTGCTTCTAAATAATGTAACACTGTATCCAATGCTTTCATAGTGTCCATTAACATTAATGAAGGTAGCAGTTCCTGCTCAGTCATTTCTTTGCCTTCCTCTGTTTCTTCAAAATCAGAGTTTGATGGAGGAAGCCATGGCTCTTCCCCCATCTATTTTTAAATCCTCATCAATAGCAATGCAGCTTTCAAAATCCAATTCTAGGTCACTAGGAATAAGTTCATCACCTGCTGTCGCACCAGTAATCATCCACCTCCGTTATTGTCTGATATTATACATATCCATGGCATAAACATTTAATGTTAAAAATACTGATTAACTTAATCGATATTACCATTTATGCAGTATCCACTTATCCAGACTCCTTAAGCATTAAACTCTATGGAATCAAAATGGAATTATGAGAATTTATTTCATTTAACCAGATTATCCACTTATCCAGGATCTACTTAGAGAGGTTCGATTGCATATCTCAATCACTCAGCAGA
This sequence comes from Olivierus martensii, assembly GCA_000484575.1. Lineage (NCBI taxonomy): Eukaryota > Metazoa > Arthropoda > Arachnida > Scorpiones > Buthidae > Olivierus > Olivierus martensii. Next base: position 55,505 of record AYEL01082258.1, on the reverse strand, counting down.
ACCAATAAAAATTAAAAACAATAAAATTAAAACAAATCAACAAGTTTGTTAGTGTTCTATTGGAGAAGCAAAATTCAATTCTCATCTAAATTTCTTAGTATACTAAGCATTTTTATAATAAAATCTATTAATTCATTTCTTCAATCTTATAAAGATAAAATTATTGATTATATATTTCATAAGCAATGCAAGTATTTATGCTCCTGAAGCAACATGTTTTATGTCTTGCAACCTAGTAACATGTAAGACACAGAACATGTTGCATCTAATAAAAGATATAATAATAAACATAACAAAGGGGCTGAAAATAAATATATCCTTCCCAAGATTTGAAATCTTACTTTCAAACAGAATAATGGAATTCAAGACATGTCGTCAAATAATCCTAATTTTTTATTCTAATAAGTTTTAAATTAATTTTATGTTCATTATATAATTTTGTCAAATTCTTCCCAACTTCATATTTCCTATTATAATACTTTGTGCTAGAAAGTTAAAATTATTTCACAACATTCCAAACTGTGACAATATATAATACCAAATCCGAACTGTAGAATGAAATCCACAAAATCCGGCATATAATCACATAGTTCATTAAATAAAATATATTTGATGGCGATAAATATTTATTATCTGAATTCAAAATTAAAAATGATTCTTATTGCAGCCTAAGAATAGCTTTTATAAATTGAAAATCCCTATTATTAATGGTGTACTAGTGTTTAGAAGCGTAATGTTGGCTCCGTTTCAAAATTGGCGATGTTTAGATTCGTAAAGTTAGCTCTATATGTAAACAGGAGGTGGAATTCAACAATAATCGCCATCAGAAAAAAAATTTATAAAATTGAGAAGACGTCAAACCAATTGCCTACTCACAAAATTCCACTGCACGACGTGCAGACAAAAGAGCCTATGGTGACATTAACATAAGTAGGACCTCTCTGTCGACAATCGAAGCATTGCTTGTTAGCTGGCAAAGACGCTAACTCTCTTAAAGTTTTCAAATTTTTCTCTTCTTGCGTTCGCCTTCTCGCAGCCATCTTTACCGGAAGTAAACTCTACTGACGTAACAACGAGCATCCGTGCATGCTCATTTCGCTATATAAAATCGTTTCGCCATCTATAGAAAGGTATATAAATTTATGCATATTTAATATTTATTCTGTACAAAAAATTTTTTAAATTTTAATCGGTTCACAATTACCAATTATTTTAAGTAAATTATAAATAATTTAAATAGAAAAAGATATGCTGAATAATGTCTATTCAAAAACCATCTCTTTTCCCAAAAGCAAAGTAATTAAAGATATATGTTCTCGAATTTGTCTCTAAACGCCAAAACCATCAATGGCCAAAATCTACCAATTTTGTTGAAATTTTATTTTAGTTGTATATCGATAGTGTGATTTCAGTTAGAGTTTAGTATAGGGGATTTGTTGAAAAACTTCGGTAAGCCAAATCTATCATAATTCGGAACACAATTTCCCACAAGCGTAATGCTATAAATGAAGGTTAGTTTCCTAATCAGTAAAATTCAAAACATTCAACATCTGTTAAAAAGCAATACAGTACAATAATATTGAAAATAAGTCGTTTATTCTTTAAATCGAGAAAAATGTACAACTCGAATTTGCCAACAGTTTAGGGAAGTTTCTTCTTTGTGGTTTTGTGTCTCTTTTGATTAAATGAGTACTAAGCGATTAGGCACTATAGTACCCAACACAGGCCGCATATAGATCTGATGAGTTAGCCTTCAGGTGAAAGATGAAGTTCAACGATCCGGATTCAGATTCTTTCTGATGACTTGTGGCCCCAGGTCTGATGGAAAAATAGTATGCCGTGGTCATCTGGCCGACAAGAGATGGATTTAAAATTAAACATGAATTCTCCATGTAGCATTAGCAATAATCACTCACTCCTACAAATTAATAAATTCAGATAGGTAATTTTCTTTAAAAAACATAAATATTTTATTAAAATGATTGATTGTTAATAACCTATTACATCAGAATGTTACAAAATATTAGATACTTAGGTAATTAATTTAGTAAAAACAAATTTACAACTTAGTAAATTACACCATTTACACTATGTTCATGGTTAATTACTGTATATCATCAAAATTTGGAGTAACTTGGTAGTGTACGTGTACATTAGCGAAGAATATCCATTATTTTACACTACAGAATATCCATTATTTTATTTTTTCTTTTCGAGTAGAATTTTATAAATGTGTGCCTTGAAACTGTAATGTGTTGTAGTTTATGCGGCGGGCCGTATAAGATGCCTTCGCGGGCCGGATCCGGCCCCCGGGCCGCCTTTTGCCCACCCCTGCTATAGAACATTCTGTATACATTAATTAATTACATTTAAAGGTTTGTAATTTAATACTAAATTAAAAATGTAACATCAGCACAAGATTTATTCAGGAATATTAAAACTGGAGTAGTTACATAGATTCGATAATGATTATACGCCCTAAAGTTAAATATTTGATTCAAATATCAGAACAAATATTAAAAATTATATATGAAATGAAAAATATTACTGAAAATATTCAATTAAATTCTGTAAGTTCCTTTTTTTCATTTAAAATTGATTCTTAAAGTTACGATCAATTTACAAACATTAGAGAATTTAATATCTAATTTACATTTTAAACCAACCTGCACACGATCTAGTCTTCCATATCTTGTTAAGAAGAATTACAATAGCTAAAAGATGCGATAAATCACCAGCCAGTCGAAATATATTCATGATTTCAAGAAGTAAATAAACTTCCAATGACAAGTGTCTACCAATATGGCGGCAACTTCTGATCAGTACCTAAAAGAAAAATTCAAAACTCGGTATTATGATTGGAATCTGTAACTATCGATAAACACAATATAATTATATATTCTAAATTTAATAATATAAAAATTAAGGTATAATTTTTATTTTAAATGCATAATATAAATGGTAGAACTACATTTGATTTTCATCTACAATGTACCACGTGTTATTCTAAGTTCATTGATAAAGTACAGTATCTTTTGCCGATCCACATCTGAAGCAAAAATGTGTGCTGAATAAATAACTGAAAAATAGCATATTTCTAGTTTATTATATAATTAATAGCTTATATTACTTTTTTTTCCTTTTTTATTATTTTTAATTGATTCATACTCTTCATTAAAATACATTATAGCATTTTAATGAAGAGTAGCATAATATAGACATACCCAGAATTATTTTATTGCTTAATTAAATTGAGTTTTTGGTTTTTAACACGGAATATAAAAAATATTTGTTCTTATATGAAATGGATTCAGTGTTTATGAAATGATATCTGAAAATAATATTGAAAAATGTTTTGATTGGAAGCACACCGATGTGAAAGAACATTCTCCCGTATGCGCTTTATTAAATCGTATTTACGTAACAGAGTACTTAATGATCGGTTAACCAATTTAGCAACCATGTTCATCGAGAGAAAAATCGTAAAAGCTCTCTATTTGGACTAAGTAATCGATCGTTTTGCATCATTAAGTAAAAACAACCGCATAATTTTGTATTGAGCTAATATAAAATAAATACTTATATTTACCATGGTAATTTGGAAACTTTGTTTATTCTTTCCAGCTAATCGCATTAATTAAGTACTGCGTAAAATGTGCAAAGGACGTATCGCATTAATTAAGTACTGCGTAAAATGTGCAAAGGACGCGTTTTTTTACAACTTTGCGATAAAAAAATTTTTATTTACGAAACTTTATTTATTCTTTCCAGCTAATCGCATTAATTAAGTAATGCGTAAAATGTGCAAAGAACGCGTTTTTTTGCAACTTTGCGATAAAAAAATTTTTATTTACTATTACGTGAAATTATGTGGGCTTAAATTATGCTTGTGGTTTTTTTATTTTCACTTTTACGGAATACAAGACGTCTTGGATTATGAGGTGTTTAATATATTCTGTTGTAAATTTTCATTTTTACAAAACTCAACGGCGTCTTGGGTTATGTGGAGTTGAATTCTTTCGGTTTACAATTTTACGTTTCGGGTTATACCGGGTGAGTTTTGGTAATACTGTACTTGGCTTATTTTATTACATATGAGATGTTTTTGATGGGATTATTTAAAATTATTTTGTGCTAAATTAAGTTGATTGGAAAGATTATCTGTAGATTTGGATAAAAATTACTGCAAATATCAGTTAAATGACTAAATGGCAAGGATAACTAAACAGTACTTCTATTTGAATACATTTTTCAAACACAGGACATTACTTATTCTGTTAATTCTTTTCCAAAAAGTGAAGACTGCATACAAAAATTTGGTTTTATATTCTAATTTGGAGGAACCATAAAATTTTTCTGTAAATTAATTATTTAATATATTTTGATATAGTATCTTTTTAAAAGATTGGAAAATAGCTCCTTTCATTCTTTAGTAATTCAATCTTGTTCAAATACTCAAAACCTTGATAATAGTTCAAAAATTTACATTTTTATTTTGTGTTAACCAGAAATCAATACTGTAGATATAAAAAAGAATGCAGAAAATTATCAAAGCACTCAATATTGTATACTTTATTTAATAACATATCTTGAAATAGTGTTTGATTATGTACAGTATATATAAAATGAATGCAATCATTTTAAAAAATTATTTGGTTTTACTTGTCAGTTTTGGAACAATTTCAGAAAAATATTAAAAAATTCCAATTCTTTTCAGCTAATCGCATTAATTAAGTACTGCGTAAAATGTACAAAGGACGCGTTTTTCGCAGCTTGTAAATAAAAATTTTTAATCGCTATTAGCGTGAAATTATGTAGGCTTAAATTATGCTTGTGTTTTTTTATTTTCATTTTTACGGAATACAAAGCGTCTTGGATTAGGTTTTTTATTTTCATTTTTACGGAATACAAGGCGTCTTGGATTTTGATGTATTCGGTTGTAAATTTTCATTTTTACAAAACTCAAGGCGTCTTGAAGTTAGTGGAGTTAAACTCTTGCGGTTTTCAATTTTACGTTTCGGGTTATATATTCAGGATGGGCCAGCACATGGGCCATGACCCACCCGGACCCACCCGTAGTTACGTCCCTGCTTTTGGTTGACTTCATCATGGGTATTGGCGAGCTTATGATGAGCTGTAAATGAGGTCATCGCCAGATACAATACATTCCATGCGCGATATGTCGACTTAATTAAAACTAACTTAGGCTGAACTCACACGGACCACAACAGAACCATGCCACAACCACAGAACCGTGGTTGCTTGTGGACGGTTGTGAATTATAATTATATTAATATAAAAACGCATAATTAACTCAGACGGACCACTAAACTGAAGTCGGTTTCAACAGCTGTCGCAACTTGTGGTTGACATCATCCTCAAAACTGTGGTCGTCAGTGATTGAGCGACGACCACAATTTCAGTATTACAATTTTCCCTTTAATAAACATGACAAAAATTCCCACAACAAATTTATTGCCAACAGTAAAAGCAGTTGGTTTTTACCGCCCTGCTGGCAGGATTAGGAAAACGCTCTGCTCATGCGCAAAGGACAGAATGCGCTTTATTAAATTGTATTTACGTAACAGAATGCTTGATGATCGGTTAAGCAATTTAGTAATCATGTTCATCGAGAAAAAAAATCGCAAAAGCTCTCGATTTGGTAATCGAGAGCTTTTGCGATCGTCGTTTCGCGAAAAATCGCAAAAGCTCTCGATTTGGACAAAGTAATCGATCGTTTTTGCATCATTAAGTAAAAATCACCGCATAATTTTGTATTGAGCTGATATCAAATAAATACTTATACTTACTAGTATTTTGAAACTTTATTTATTCCTTCCAGCTAATCGCATTAATTAAGTACTGCGTAAAATGTGCAAAGGACGTACGCATTAATTAAGTACTGCGTAAAATGTGCAAAGGACGCGTTTTTTTCACAGCTTGTAAATAAAGATTAATTAAGTACTGCGTAAAATGTGCAAAGGACGCGTTTTTTCGCAGATTGTAAATAAAATTTTTTTACGCTATTAGCGTGAAATTATGTGGGCTTAAATTATACTTGTGGTTTTTAATTTTCATTTTTACGGAATACAAAGCATCTTGGATTATGAGGTGTTTAATATCAGTTGTAAATTTTCATTTTTACAAAACTCAAGGCATCTTGGGTTATATGGAGCTGAACTCTTGCAGTTTTCAATTTTATGTTTCGGGTTATATATTCAGGGTGGGACAGCACATGGACCAGAACTTTCAGTGCATGGGCCATGGCCCACCCGGGCCCACCTGTAGTTACGTCCCTGGAAAGGGGGCGTAAAATATGCAAAAAAAAAAAAAAAATACTGACCTCCAGTTGACTTGACTTCTACTAAGACCAGATCATCTTTTAATCCGAGTTTTTCAGCAGCACCTCGTTTAATCATTTCTGCTGTGGCACCTACTATGGTCTTCAGAGTCGTATACGTATGATCGGCACAATATACTCTAAATATTACTGAAACATAAAATATATATATTAATAACTGACAACCGATTGAATAAAACATTATTTAGTAGAGGAAAGGACTTACTCTCATCTGTTGCTCTGATTGTTCTTCTTTCAGGTTCAATTTCTCCATCTTGAGTACTTCCAGATGATAAAGATCGAATTTGTCCATAAGGTCCGCATTTCCACTTTTGTGGTCCTTCAGACTCTATTTTCTGGTGGAATCTAAAACGAAAAATTAAAATCTATTAAACTACGAGTTTTAATAATAAATAAAATAACTTTTAATTTAAAGAGAAAAAAATTATCATTTTAAATACTATTTTTTTAACAGCATTAAGCAATCAGTTTAAAAGAATATATTGCAAAAGCTTGAATTCTGATTGATAAATAAATCAGTCCAGATTTAGAATTCAATTAAAGCAGAGTTTGGAAACATAAAAATTGCGAAAATTTTCATTTAAGCAAATGCAGGAAAGCAATATTACTTCAACAGCTTTCGGTTTAGATTCTCTGAAATATCGATTTTTTATAAAAATCTTAATCAAAAGTTAGTTTTCATTCATACGAAGTCTGACAATTTGATTTATGACGAAAAGGATAAAGGTAAAAAACATTTAATATATGATGATGCTTTCAATTTATAAATTAAAAAAGAGAGAGAGAAAGAGAACTTAATACTTTCTTGGCTTTATAGTTCAAGTAGATTAATAAAATTACTTTAAATAAACTTCTGACTTTTTCTTTCATAACCTAAATTGCGCTAATAAAACTATGCAGGACCTAAACATCTAAAACACATTCTCTAAACGTTAGTATATATGAATTACTTTAGTATTTTAGTTTCAAAAGGACAACATAGATTAATAAAAGATGGTAATAGTAGATTTACGAACTGTAATGGCTGTAGCAAATTGAATTATCCATGAAGACGAAACAACTGCATCATTCGCAATATCGCAAAGATATTGTATCACATTTTGATTATATCGCTCTAACATAAATATAAAAATCCAATTTTCATGAAATAATAAAAAGATTTTCGCGTTGCGATGTTATTTCTTCTATTATAACATCGTCAACATTAAAGAATCACGTCATCAAATATGAAATCTCATAGCACATAAATCTTGGCTTAAATCATGATCTCATTAAATTGTGATATTTTCGTGATAAACTTACCTCTTATAGTCGCCATAAATTTTAAATAGTTTGTATATAAATAGATACAGAAAATCATGTCAGGAATAAAATCGGTAGAATTAATGTCTGAAAATTACTTGAATTATTTATTGTTTTCTGTAATTACAAATATACTATTTTTTTAAATCAGTATTTTATATTATTTATAACGAATGTATTAATATATTAATAACGTAGACGACGATATTCGATTTATACAGAAATATATATTTAGATACATGTAATTAAAATTTGCTTAAATAAATAATCGCCTAGGAGAATTTGATTGTTAGTTTAAATTTAGAAAAAAATAAAATTTCAAGTAAATTAAAATTAAAAACTTTTTAAAACAAACCATTTTTAATTCTACTCTTTGACAAAACTAATTAAATATTGATAAACTTTAAAATAATCATGAATTAAATAAATTTTTTTTTGCTTTCAGTGAAATTATTTACATTTCTTTAACTTAATGTGTTTTTTTTTTTTTTGATAGGATAAAAATTTATAAATATTTCTAAATGAAATACAAGTTAATAGGTTGGTATAAAATTATTTATTATAACTTTTTAAATGTATAAATTAAAAAAATGATTTATATATTTTAAAATCACTTGAATTTGTATATATTTTAAAATCTCTCTTGAAAATTTATTTAAAAAAATGCTCTTTCCCTGCTTTTATGATTGTATTTTTAGATTTCAAGATTCAAAATATAAAATTATAGTCATTATCTTAATTATTAGATATATATTGTATTGAAAAATGCTAGTCATAAATCTTACTATATTGTGCAAATAATTTCTTAAACCATATATATTATTTGCTAGTAAAATTTTATGTACTGTCTAACATGTTATCTTCATTTCTATATTGTATTAGAATATATTATTCACAAACAGATTGCTACCAGTATAATAATAAAATTCTCATATATGATTTAAATAATATGAAATGATAATTCAATTTTAGACTTTCAAAATATAAATATATTTAGTAAACATGACATTTCATTTATTTATTCATTCATTATGACAGATATATAAATAAATATTGAATATATATATATATACAAATGAATTTATTTATTCATTTTGACAGATATACAGATGATATTAAAGTAAAAATGAATAAATAAAACTTTGCAGAATTAAAACGAAAATATGTTTTTTTTTTTAGAAAATTCTTTACTAAACATACATGAATCTGAAAATGGATAAACAATAAAACAAAATTTAATCTAAAAGTTTTAAGTGAAAGGAAGCTGTCAATATTTTATATTTTAAAATACTGAATATTTTCTTTGACAGATTCATAATAATAGAGAATAAATCATTCTATATGAAATAAGATTTAGTTTATTTAATAACACAAAAGAAAAACAAAAAAATGTAAAAATATGCAATTGAAATTTAATTTTTGATATACCAAAATCCAATAAAATCAAATTACTGGAATTTTGTAGATATTTATGTTACATTTTCTAAATTCTTTTGAAATATGATTTTGATAATTCATTTTTATTTATAATTATTACAAGAGAATGTATTATAAGAAATTTAGTTTCTTCAGAAATCGTTTGGAATTAAAGAATATTTTATGGAAGAAAATTTTATATTTATATTAAAAATGAGAATAAATATTTTAACTAATTTTTACAATGTGTCTAACATATATATATATGTCTATTTTCTATTATAATAAAATATTTTAAAATAGTACCAGTAATTATTAAACAAAAATAAAATGACAAAATTAAATTTTCTTAATAATAAATTTAATATACTGACAAGTGAAATGAAAATATTTTTAATATACAATATAAGTGTAAAAGGAAGTCAATGCTAAGATAAATATTGTAACTTAATAGTTTAGAGACAAAACAAGATGTTAAAACAACTATGTTAATGTCAGCATGATTAAATGCAACAGCCACTGATTTATTAGTTTAATAAAAATTCTGAGAAAAATTATAAAAGCTACATATATATTTATATGATTTACATTTAAAAAATGCAAAAATTTACATATAAATTATATGCACATATTTTATAAATGAATACTAAAAAAGTGAACATTATCAGAAAAGAACATATTCAAATTTATGATCAAAATACAGAAATCAGCACAGTTTTACATCTAAAAAATTAAAATTAATCAACTTATAGAAAAGGAAATAAAAATACTGTTACATCATAAAAATTAAACACTAGAATGTTTTTCTAACAGAATTAATCTTAGTGATGAATTGTAAATATGATTAAAAGATTATTGATGGCATAAGTTCAGTCCAATTTCAATACAGTCATCTTCCATTTATATTTTGAAATGACAAAAATAAACCATATACTGAATATTACAATACATTTATTTTATTATATAAAAAAAATTCAAATCTTATTCTCAAAAGATTTTTGTTGAGATGAAAATATCTTTCTACAGTAACATTGCCTGTCACATAATATAAAATAAAAATAAATTGTCTATAAACCAATAAAATTCAACAATCCCCAAACAGCTGGATTCAATTTCACAAAATGAAATGCACTATGAAAATTGAAAAGCACTATAAATAATAAAAATCCTACTAATAAAAATGAACTGCTATATTACTTATCATAAATTCTAAGCTAAAATTAGCTAGTTAATAATAAACAATTACTAATATTTTATTTAATGTTAAATTATTCTATATTATAACTTTTTTGTTGATATCTAATATACTGTAGCAACAGATAACTTATTATTTATTGATATTACAATTAGAATTTATTTTCACATTAAGTAATTAGTTATTTTTCGGATATTACAACTAAGAAATTAGGAGATGAATAAAATATTAAATATAAAACAAAAAAAATGTAACTTTTTACCCTTAATAATGAATTTATTCATATACTTTTAATTTTATTCATAGAACTGACCCAAAATTATTCTTACTTTTCCTTAGCTTCAATAATAGCCATTATACATTTTAATTCTTCTTGAAGACCTCTATATTTTTTACAATCTTCAACAATTGCATCTTTTAACTCCTGTTAGAAATAAAATAATAGAAAGCATCATTAAATACTGAATTTTTAATAATATATTTTAAATCTTAATTATAAATTTGAAACCAACATGCAAATACGAGAAAATACTCGTATCTTCAAAAAATGCCTCTCTAATAGTTGTAGCCCATAAATGAGTAAATTGTACCACTCTTCTTTTGTTTGCAAGAATGAATTCCTTTTCCTGTCTAGAATTTGCTTCATCTATCTTATAAGTAAATTATTCAGTTAAGAAAAACATTTTCATATAATATCTATGTTAATAAATAAAAATTCTAATACTTTGATTCAGATTATTGGATTAATTATATCCATAATGAAATAATAAACGGAAATACAGTACATTATATATTTTTGATACATATTATATATAAAATGCAATTGGTAAGGTGCAAGGTGCTTTACAATTTGCAAATATTTAATTTATAAAATTAAAAAAGGATATTGCCTCATTAATTCTGGACAAAACTGATGACTTGGCATGAAGATGACATGAGTTAAAAGAAAATCTTCTAGAAAAGTATCTGTAATAAATAAAAAAAATGAGGTTTTGAAAAATAAATTTTTAAAAATTAACTGTAAAATATTTAATTATTACCTGAACTATCTTCACTTCTTGTATCTATTCTAGTTTCTAAAAGATGTTCCAGCATCTTCTGTGGTGTTCCTGCCATCACTGTATATCTAAAATAGAAGTAATTATTTAAACTATAAATTTTAACACTTTACTTTTATTTTATAATTAAAATTTACTGTTAACTATAAGCCGAATAAATAAAATAATTATTTAACCGAAAACGTTTTCTGCTATCCATGTAGTCTGCGAAAACTTTTTTGATTAAACAATTTATCTTACTTATTTTATTTATAGTTTACTTTTATTTAATATTTACAATAAAAAGTATTACATTATACATTTTAATTATAATATTAAAAAATTATAATTTATAAATACCATATTAATTGAATAATTAAATTTTTTTTAATAGAATATGTTAAAATTTTAACTAATATTCAGAATATTATAAATGATTAAAATTATTGAATTTCTTACTTATAATGAGAATGTGAACCATCACTCTGGCGTCCATCTGTTGGTATTTTCTGAAGTAATAAAACATCTTGACCATGTTCTTTTAATCTAACTGTATTTGCTTCAACATCCTTTAAAATTATATTTAATCAATTTTATTAGAATACATATTTTTTAATTGATCTTAAAAAAATAATTTACCCTGAGTATTCTATTGAAATCATCTTTATCAACTCTCAGAAAATGACAATTATCTTCTCTTGTGACTATTGTTGCTGCTCTATTAAAATATACATATATTTTAATGAATTTTATTTATGTAAGTATTATTTTATTTTTAATTTTGTGAATTTTTATGGGATTATATAATTTACCTTGGTGCATCATTCACTAGAGCCAATTTTCCAAAATCATCACCTTCTTGCAAAGTACAAACAGTACCCTAAAATAAATAAAAATTAAAAACTTTATATCTTAAATCATATTATTTTTTAAATTTATAATGATAATATTTAATATATGGATTATATTAAAATGAACTGTTTCTTGACATGAACAGTTTGAAATTTAATTACTCACTTTACCATATATGACAACATTCACTGATCCTCGAAGAATAATATACCAGGATTTACCTTCATCTCCTTGATTAAATACTGGAAATTGTATTCTTTTTTTTAATAACATTACTTATTAAAATAAATTCTTTAACTGATTATTAAAAACTTAATTTTAAGCTATATTTAACATTATTTACAGTACAGATTTACAAATTCAGTAACAGTTTTGAATTTGATGCTTACAGACAGTTCCTGCTCTTGGATGAGATTCAAAACACAATACACTGGCTAACTCTCTCTTGACACTGTTGGACAAATGTGATAATGCTTTTATATGTAACAATTCTTCATATATAATTTCCAGGTCATCAACAGATCTTTCAACTAACCTAAAAAATTATCAATAAGTTAACAAGGGTGTTGATAATGATAAAACTGTCATAATCATATTAAATTTGAAAGACTGGAAAAGAAATGAGATGTTATTTTAAGATCTTTAATCTTTGTATAAAACCAAAACAATTTTTGCCAATATTGTACATTATTAATTATATTATTGAAATTTTAATCAGATAAATTAATTTTCATTAATTAATGTGATTAAAGATTTCTTTATTAATGAAACTGTTTTTTAAAATTTGATTTGAAATGTTAGATATAAGAAATAAATAAATTTCTAAACTTTTGATTTAAATATATTTTAAATAAAAAAATTAAAAATTATTTTTAGTATTTAAAAATCAATATTGTAATTTCTAAAATTATTAAAAATAAACTAATTAATTTAAAGTATTTAAAAATAATACTATTTTATTAATTTAACTGAGTAAATTTCGACTTTATTTTAAATTTAATATTTTCATCAACAAACAAAATACTGCAATGCATTGATGAAAATCTGCCAAATCCTTTTATTAATAAGTGCATTTTGATATAAAACAAAAATTTAAGCAATAATTAAGTATTATTATAATAAATATTATTTTCTTCAAATTTATAATTTGAAATTAATTTTTAAAAATTTCATGATAACATAAGAAGATATAAATTTACACTTACTGTAATTAAAAGCTCTTAAAGTTTTAAAATAATTAATAATTATAATAGAATAACCAAAAAAAATAATTTGTTTAAAATATAATATTTAAAAATATTAACAATATATCAGAATTATAAAAAAAAGTTTATTCCAGATTATACATATAATTCCATAATGTATTCTTGGAATTGATGGAAACTATTGAAAGAAATTGAAAACTTTTATAGAGGAAAATTCTAAGAAAGCTTTCAATGTATAAAATATGAAAAAGTGTAGACGAAAATTTCGAAATTTTTCTTTGTATGCAGATATTGAAATGATTCCTTATACTGAAAGAAAACAAATATATTTATATTGAAAGAAGTTCAAATATATTTAATAAAATATTCATTATAACTTTGTATAGCACTTGGATAAATAATTATAAATATATTTATTCCATATACTATGGTATATAATAAATCTAAATCAAAGAAAACATGAAATTAATAAGAGACCAAAATTATTAAATAATTCTATTGTTTTAATAATAATAAATATTATAGGAGGATAATTTTCTGACTTAATGTTTTAAACTTTCTAATTGTTATGTTATTTTAATATATAAAATTTTTTCATGTGAATTTTCGAAGGAAATATTTTACTGAATTTAAATAAGATAAAATAACATTTATCATTTTCATTTTTTCATTAAAAAGTAAATCAATTAAAATAACATGAATAAAAATATTAGAAACAGGAAATGATTGATGATTCTATAAAATTTACTTTCTGGATTTTTGTCCTTCTTGGTATTTTTGTTAACTTTTGTTATTAATATGATATATTATGTGATCTATGTAACAATTTAAGACGACATGCTTTTATAATGCTATAAATTAATACTTTTCTTGAATAATAATTTCATTGATTATTGAAAGGTTCTGTGTAATTTGTTACACCATTCAAAATTAATTTTCCTTACGGTTTTCTCAAAATTGTTCTGAAAACTGCATCTGGAGATAATTGCAGCAATAAAGTCAAAACATCTTGTAGTTCGCTTTCTGCTTGCAATTTTTCCTCCATTGTTGGCGTAGGAGTGACACCCTCTTGATCTTCTCGAAAGCGATAAAATAAATATTTGTCTTTAAACTGATGCTCATGAGTAACTAAAATAGATAAAAGAAAGTTGAAAATTAAATGTTTTTAATCTAGTTTATATCGTGTTTGGTTTAATTATATATATATGAACTTACCATGAGATATAACACCTTCTTCCAGCAAAGCTTGCCACATGCCAACTGCTTGTGAACGAGAATGGATTCGAATATGAGAACTACTCTGTTGCATTAACCAATCAACCATTTCTGTACCCACTAAACAGCGACGAAAATTCTTCAAATGATATTTTCTGTCGCGTATTAATTGCGGAGAATGATGGATAATAAGTGTTCTTAGAACTAAACCAGCTCTTGCTAACTTGGTAGACGGTTCCTTCCAAAAGAAAAAAATTTTTCGTGTAATTCTAAAATTTCAAAAAATTATAAAAATGCCACGTTTTAATGGTTACCTGCGTAATAGGCATGGCAGCTGGTGTACCATCTAATGATTCAGATTTCCTTTTTGGAGGAGGTAGATTTCTTAATGTACCATTAGCTGGTTTTCCATCTTCGTGTCTCGTACCTAAAAAAATAATAAAAAAAAAACTCTCTACGTTTAGAAACGATACAAGAAAACGAAAAAAATGGAACTTGCTGTTAAGTAAATATTATTATTTCTAACGTCGTTATAAACCCGAGAAGAAGACCCGCAATGCTTCACTTTAACATTTAAACGTAATCGTATTAATAAATACTAAAAATAAAATTCACTAAAGAGAAATCAATTTGATGTTAAAATAAGATTATGAAAATAAATTATCAGGGAATTAAATGTATAAAATTCGATCATGAATATTCATTTCCCAAGACAGCTGATTCTATTATCTCTCTCCTCTCAGTTATGTTTTAGTGGTAAACTATCATCATCAATTTTGCTTTAATTGTCAGTTTTAAATATGATAAAATGTTTTTTTTTCCTTCCTTTCTCCCACCGTAAAATTTTTTCTTTATAAATTAAAAACGGAAACAACATAAGACAATTTTTTTTCATATTATTTGATAAAACATAAAAATTTTATAGTTCATAAAACGAAGGAAAAAAAAATATACATATCAAATTAAACATGATGTCATTTAAATTTTATTTTCTGATTAGTGTTTGTTTTAATGAAACATAATTTCTATCATAACGATTATAATGTTTATGACGCTCGATAAAAATGAATGTGATAGTTAAACTAATGTATGAGACAAATTTACGTAATATATACATTATTTTTATATATTATTATTCTTACTGCACTTATATGCAAGTAGTTCACCATAATATTCGCATTATTAGCTGAGAAAATTATAGTGAAAGTTTAATTAACAACTGAAACAATGCTTCAGTTAAAGCAGAGCTATTAAAGCAATAACAAATTCTAGATATATTAACAGATAAATTAATCATTAAATAACTCTCGAAATTTCTCTTTAGAGAATTTCTAGAACAAATTTATATTAAACTCTTAATTAATTCAACGATTTATAATGAAGAATGACCGAATGTATAATGTTTAAAATTCTAAATACGATTAAATAATTGGAAAATATTTATTATGTGGATCTTTTAATGCGAGATTAATCGATATAATGATGTTTCCTTTCTGAACTGACAATTAGAGATAGCTAGGATGTCATCAAGAAGGTAATTAATTTGATGTCACGAATTTTTAAACCGAAACTGAATTTTAACGCTGAAGGAAGAAAAAAATTATCAATCATTCAGGATGAAAGAGATATCAATAATTAAAAAAAAAAAACAAAAAAAGAGAGGGGGAGAGAGAAAGAAGAGGGAGAGATGATGATGATGACAATAGTTACATTATTACAAAAATTAATTTATTTTTTGAATTAAACTTTTACATATGGTGGTGAAAAATTAAACAGCTGATAACAGCTTACAATGAAAAATCTTTTTTTTTCTTAAAATTAAAAATCAGAAACTTTCCCCTTTAAGTAGATAAGTAAAATTTTCTTCTTTTGACACAGTTAGTTTTATGAGGGACGAAAAAAAAAGGTTGTTTTCCATGAGTATCGAATTATTTTATAAAAATTTGCGCTTGGCTTGTCATAAAATAGTCAAGAGAACAAACTCGTATTGAATTATTCATGATTTTTCCACAGGAAATTAAGAATCTGTTACAAAATTTATAACGAAAACGTTGCGTTTAATTTTAGTAATTATTGATTTATCTTAACCGTAAATATATATACAGTGTATATATACATTTTTCCCCCGGAGAGATTTTAAAATTTTTTGGATTTTGAAACGTTTTAAAACATTTAATATAAAAAGAAGCGGGCGTTATAAATCAATTTTTCTCTTGACATTTTAAAAAGAAGTGGATTATAAAAAAAACCACATATAAAACAATTTTAAAGAATGGTTTTGGACAAACATATTTGTTGAAGGCTTACCTGTGAGAGATCTCAAGGTGCTCAGAGGTGATACAATATCTTCCATTAAATGGCGATTTCTCTGCAAAGAAGAAAATGTAGGTAAGTAACCGTCCTCAAGACACAACAGTAGCCAACTTATAAAACGCCATCTATCGATTGATTTTGCCTCCAGAAGGAGCTAACGAGACCTTCGGTTAGAAGGCGCCAGGAGTGCCAGACAAACAGTTTCGAGTACCGTCGTCATGGCGACCGAGAAGGATGAATGATATTTGTATCCGGCTATATTTATCACTGGATTCAATAATTTTGCTTCACTTCATAATACTCGTTTATTAATTATAAAAGCGATCCACACCTTTCTTATCTTGCGTTTTGTACAACGAAATTATCAAAAATATTTCGTAATTTTAGCGACAGCCTTTTTTGTTTTTTTTACTTTGCCACCAGAGTATTTAAAAAAAAAAAATTATCGAACGACTTTTTTCCTCCATTTTAAAGGAAATTTCAAACATCGAACATAATGCAAGGAAAATGTCACTGGTATATAAATAAAGTACGACGTGTTAGTCATATTAATTTATATAAATATATTGTTATTATTAATTATAAAAAAAAATTGAATAATAGCTTATTGTCGTTTGAATATAATATTTGCTACGTACGTAGGCTTTATAGAAATGATTCCGATTTATGCCGACAGATGACGCGACTCAAAAATTAAACGGAAACGGATTGAAGAAAACAAACGAAATAAAGAAATGTTTTTTTAAATTAAATTAAATACATATAAAGTATTAATTTTTAGGAAATTTAACATTCGAGTCAATGTTTAAATTTTTGTAACTTACTTCCCATAGGAGTTGAAAGTCTCTCTGCTGAATCCTTATAAGTTCGCAATGCTCGTTGGTTACAACAGTGGCAATGTGAGGTCTGTTGTCTAAAACAGATTCCCCAAATGCTGTTCCTATCCCAAGAGTGCATAATGTTACCCCGTCCTGTAAAAAAAACAGGCACTTTAATCCAGCAAAACTTGAAGTTAGATTGTTTTTTTTAATGGAACTTTTCAACGTATTTATATAAGCGAAGAAAGTGAGTAAATGTGAATATCGATCTAAATTTTTTTTCTCGCTTCCATTTGTTATTAGAAAGATGAACTATGATCAATCATTTTGATGTAACGCAGTTGGAAGACAACACCATTATTATTTTACGCCAATTGCTATTTTATCTCTTTTTTTATTGATACGTTTTAATCACGAACAAGTTGTTAATTAAAAACATAACCGAGATGAAACCAAAATTTAATAGGAGACATTTTAATAGCGCTTCTTTTTTATATATACATGAAATGACGAAAAATAGTAGTTTTAAAATTTTATAAAAATATTCGAATTATAGCCGAAATTTATGGACGAAAACACTCGAGTTTTATTGCCGTGTAGAAGAAATATTTAAAAAAATTGAATTCTTTCATCAAAAATCATCGGCGAAAAAACATGAATATAAGAAACTGTCAAAGCTTTCTCCTGTATAGTGTTTTTCTTAAAATTGAAAGATTTAAATAGGTTTTACTAATGTTCTTATTCAAAAATATGCAAAAAAACAAACTTTATCGGTATAAATTACAAATCAGCTGCAATCTTTGCTCATATTGAGTTCACGGCCTCAAAATTCCACTTAAAAAGTTGAAATTTTTCAAGTTTCATCCTTTTAAAACTAATTATTTTCTCAACTACATTATATTTATATTAAAAAATACTTAATATTCAAAGTCACAGCAGTGATATTTATTTTTATGCAAACAGTTTAATAAAATCTGTATTATACGATCATAAATTTTTAGAAACTTTAACTCTAGTTTTTATTTATTCAATAATCTTTTTATTATTTTATTTTATTTTTTTGAGGTTCACATTGTTAAATAATTTGGGATGCCTTTCATATCTCTAAACATTTGTCATTGTTGATACTGCCATCATAAATATCAACAACTATAACAAGGGTAAAGTTCTATTATAAACGACTCACGCAGAAAGGATCAGTTATAAAAAAACAAAAGTAAGGAAGAAAGTTGAACAAAGTACCTGACAGAAATCTTTAGCAGAACAAAAGTCACCAAATTTCGTTTTGGTGACGTTCGTTCCACTTAAATCACTTCCAATTGATACTCTCGCATAAAAGAAAAAGGATGCTGAAAATGGATAAATTCCAATTTTACCCTCCAAAAAAAGAAAAAAGACAGAGAGAAAATCTTCTTGCGACGATGCTATTTATAGAATAATAAATATAAAAATAAATTTAATGGTTATTGTATTAAAGTTAACTGTGTTTTGACATTCGATTTGTTAAAGTGTCTTAAACAATATTAATGCTTTGGTTTCAACCGCTCATTTTTAACTTTTAGAATGGAAAAAAATTATTGTTATGTTTACTGTTTACTCTGCAATTTTTATAACAATTTAATACGGCATGAATGATGAATTTATATAAGATTAATACTAAATTTTAAGAAATTTTTCTATTTATCAAAAAACAAAAATAAAAATTCAGTAAAAAGTTTTTTACTAATTAACAATTATTATCGGAAACAATTATACCGTGCAAAGTTTTCTTTCTACAATTATCGAATTTTTTTCCTTTTCCAATTAATTTAAAACTATCGTGTGAATGATTTTTTGATCAATTTATATACCGATTTTTTAAAATAAATTAACTATACTGGATACGCTAATTTACTGTACTGAATAATTAAAATTTTGGAATTTTTACAGATTTTTAATTTTATAAACATGCAACTATATCTATTTTCATTCAAAACTTCATTTAATCAGGGTATTCCTACTTATGTTGTGACTTTTTGCATTTTATTCCGCTATTGTTTATTGTCACGGTTTTCTCTATTTAATTTTATACGCTTCTAGAATTAGCTTAAAGAATATTAAAGAATTACAGATAATGAAACTGGTTATAAAAATAGTGGATTGAGAAGAATAAGCAAGTAAAAGGAAAAAAAAAAAAGGAAAATAGATAAGAAGAAATGAAAAAAAAGGTCAGTAAGGTGAAAGAGATGGTAAGAATTATCGAGGGAATAATCAGAAAATGGTGGAAATTCACTACAGGTATTTTGATATTCTTATTGGTTATTTTACAAGTTAAATTTTGCCATAAATAATTAATGAGAATGGCATTCTTTCGATTGTCACGCCTACGATTGGTAGTAAAATGTAAATTTGAGATTAAAAGTTCGCAATTGATCAATAGCCTATATGGATTTTCACATGAATATTTCTCATTGGAGTAGTATATGTGATCACTGAATATAAACAGAAGGTAAAAAAAAAATAACGACGAACCATTTCTATATTTTTAATAATTACATGAGATTAATCGAGTCACTCTCAATATCGAAATATGATTAGAAAAATATGGCATTGGTCGATCATAATTCAGATAATTCAATAAGAATCTGCTATTATTTATTATCTTATTAAACGAAGATGATTTCTTTTAGTTTTGAGCAAATTGGTAACACGAAAAGCACATTTAAACCCATCACTAGAACAGTTTCGATCCGTTATTCCTAATTTAATCCCCAAGCACATATCATTTATCATTCAATAAACTTTGAAGAAAAATTATCTCATTCAGTTTTTTTTCTCTACTTCAATAAATAGGCATCGAAACAAAAGTAATTCAGCACTTCTAACTCAAGTATTCTAAAAATTGGTCATTTCCTTTTTATATAGATTATTGATTTTTTATCCCTATTATTTTCTGTCTGTGAGAATTTAACTTCAATAATAAACAAAAGTAAAAGGAAAAAAGGAAAATAGATAAGAAGAAATGAAAAAAAAGGTCAGTAAGGTGAAAGAGATGGTAAGAATTATCGAGGGAATAATCAGAAAATGGTGGAAATTCACTACAGGTATTTTGATATTCTTATTGGTTATTTTACAAGTTAAATTTTGCCATAAATAATTAATGAGAATGGCATTCTTTCGATTGTCACGCCTACGATTGGTTATAAAAAAAAAAAAACATTTTTGAGATTTACACTTGATCAATCTTTCGCGGTATCTTTGAAAAAATCGTAGTTAGTTAATTATTTTTTTATTATTATTTCCTTCCTTAAAAGTTTAATTATTATTTATGAAGCTCGTTAGTAGATTTTTAAAAATGGTGGCTGCCATAAATATAACCCAAGATTAAGACGAAGGTTTTCTCTTCGAAAGAAATTGACGAAAACCATAAACATAAGTTTAAATATTACCAGAGATAAAATTATACGTGTACTTTATATTGAGCACATTAATTTAGAGAAGAAGTTACAAAAAAATAAAAAACAAAGTAACTGAAGTTCACTTTCTTAACCGTTATATCTGTCATTTATAGGTTTACGACTGTTCGTTTCCTTAATCCCCCGAATTTGTTTCCACAAAAAAATAATAATAAACAAGCTTTAATCAAAGTTTGCCATCCACACAAACTACCTTTATATATAAAAAAGAATTCATAAATTTCTTGTAAACAGTAAAACATTCAGCAGAATTTATATCATTCTAACTTTTGTCAATGTGATTTTTATATCTTTTAAGCGTGACAGAGGTTAAACTTTTATGTTTTTTGTTAATAACAGTTATAAATGTTACAGACATAATATTACATTTTTTTATTGACCTATATAACGTTTTAATATAAGCGTAAATTCACAATAAAACGAACAATATAAGATTCGAAGCAACATATAAGTGAAAAGTAACTCGAAAGAAATCATACTCATCATTCAATTTTATTATCAACTGAATAAAGAAGATAAAGCAACTACCATTGATCACTAAAAGTATCACTTGTCTCCTGTTGGAAGAAGAACTCGAACAATTCGACAAAACTCTTCTTATCAAAAGATCTAATTCATATTTTATTACCCTTAAGTGTATGTCTATTGTTTTGGTCAAGTTAATAATCTAGCATTAAAAATTAAACGAATTGTTAGGAAAGTTCTTCTGGGATTAATCAGTAGAAAAGAAACCCTTAATCATTATTTAAACAAATTATTTATATTACAGAATGCATTATTTTACTTTTTATACTTTTATGGTGTTGCCGAAAGAATTACTTTTTTTGAGGGGGAAAAAATTAAATTTTCTATTTCTTTCATATCGGTAATTTAGCTATTTCGACATAAAAATTCGGGATTTTTATAAAATAAAATTTGATATTTATAATTAAATATATAAGATCACGTAGGAACCTTCTACAAAAAGTAGTTAGGGAATAAAAGTCGATTGATTTCTTCAAAGTTGAGGGATAAACTCATAGAACCGGAAACTAGTTTATGTTCCCCGCAAATATTAAGTTTATTTTTCAAAAATTCTGCAAATATTAGATTTGAAAAATTCAATAATTGAATTTTTTATCGGCATTCCGAGAATTCTTACAATTTTAGAAAATATTTTTGCCTTATTTTTATATATATATATATATATTTTTTAATACTACTAAATTTTGATATCGCATATTTCTATTGCATTTCGGTATCTAACATGTTTAATGTTATAAAACATTTCAATATTGTTCTTTTTATTATATTGTTTGAACAAACTTCTGAGTAATTCAATATTTTATCTTTGAATAATCTTTGCTTCGTTTCTGATAAGAATGGTATCCAAACTACGATCGTTAATTTTTAATATTTTTAATTTTTTTCTAGAATCAGAAATATAGTTTAAACTGTAAAATTAATATAATTAATTCAAAATTTGAAAAAATAACAAAAAGAATAACGTCTGATATTTCAAAAATACAATATTTTCTGAAAGCTAAATGATAAATATATCATTTAAAACATATTCTTGAAAAATACAATTTTCTAGGATATTCACGTGTCAATTTCTACATATTTAAAAAATATTATTGAAAATTACAATTTTCTAGAAATATTATTGAAAGTTAAAATTTCCTAGAATATTCAAACGCAATTTCTAAATATATAAAGTATATATTGTTGAAAACTACATTTTTCTAGAAAAATATTTAAAAATTAGCGTTTGAGTATTCTAGAAAATTGTACTTTTCAACAATATTTAAATGGAAACTGACGTCTAAATTAACAATTGTTTAAAACTACAATTATCCAGAATGTTTAAATGCCAATTTCCATATATTTAATTGTAAATTTAACAAATTTAAATAGATTTTTTCCTATAATAAAATTTTAAAATAATAAAGGGATGAGTATATTTTAATTTTCATTAAAATTTAACATCTGTGAAAATCAATTAAAATGGAGTTGAAGGATATTTTTCATTTCTCGTTAGATTGCATGCAATTCGAGACAAGATACTGTCAGAAATTCAATTCTAAATTGGATAGAATTCCGTTAATTACATGGCAGAATAAAATAAGCTTCAAGCCGATTTTCTTACAAATGCGAGTTGTAAAGAATTCATAATGCGAAAAAAAATTTTGCAGATTATTATTCTTATTTTTTTTAATATAGTAAAGTTCGTAAATTAATTAAAACTGTTTAAAGACGAGTTTGTTAATACCCAAAAAGTAATTTTTATTCTAGAATAAAATTTCATACTTAAAATATTGTACTTAAATATCGTTATATTATATTTGATAATGCATGAATCATATTTTTATCTTTCCGAAAATTCCCTAACACGTTTAAAATTAAAAAAAAATAATAATAATCAGCTTTTAGGATCGTTTTATTTTTTTCGGATTGCACGAGTAGATAAAACAAATGAGATTTATACATCAAGAATTTTTATGTGAATTCAGAAAAAGGATTAAAATGATTAAAAAAAATATTCAGATATATTTTTTCTACAAAAAGTTTCAATCTCAGTTCATTTGCTTAAAAGCAGCATTTTATTATAATAGCTTGTCACCCATTTTTAGGTCAATTTAATCACATTATTAGAAAGTTTTGCTTGGCTTAATAATGTTGCTAATCGTATATTGTCTAGTTTAAGCATTACAAATTTTTTCTTTGTTAAGTAAAATTTTTACTGCATAAACAGTCGATTCTATAAGTACATATACAAAATTTAGCATTTGAATCATCTACTAACTTAAAACTTTTGATAAAATCTGCAAGATATTCCCAACTTTTAATTATAGAAAATATTCTCATAATTTTATTTATTTATTTATATGCCGGCCTATTTTTATCCTTATCAATCAATATCTACAGCAACCTATATATAAACACGTGAGAAAATTTGAACATGTAAGCCCTACTTACATCAATCAACAATTGGTTTCCGTCACTAAATCTTTTTTTCTCTGTAAAATTTTACATTTCATAAAGAGAAATTCAATTTACAACTGAATTGATATTTTAATTAAAAGAAAATAAAATTCCGTAGTATACAATTACATTATCCATAGATCTTATCAACAAAAAACACGTGTTTCGTTTTTTTTTTATCTATGAAGGAAAATTTATAACATAAATCATTATAATATTTATTTTGAAATTTAGAAAATAATCCTAGAGATTTTTGAACAGAATTTTTGAGTTGTCAACTAAATTATCCTGCAGTTTTAAAAAAAAAATTATAGATATACCTCTATTAAAATTGCATTTTTTTTCAGTTCACATATCGTCTTCGCATAACGTATAATCATTGTGGTTGAGCACGTTTTTAATTTATAAGGAAGTACTAATATAACTCGAGGAAAATTTAATTATACAACTAAAAATTGCGAAAAGATTTTGCATTGTTTGAAACATTTCCCCGATTATAAAATCGTAACGAGATTACAAAAATTGGATGCAGGACTCAAAATTCGATAAACTACTCGTGTTAACTACAGAAAAAAAATAAAAATATAGGCAGCCTGCAGGAATATCGAAAGGTGTATGCTTTAATCAGCTGGTTTGTTTTTTATATTTACGTAACAAACTGTACTCATGCATTATTCAGTATACATATATTTGCACATAAGTTTATATGCAGCTAGATTTTGTTAACTGCTTACCGTACACGTTGATATTCGTTGGATAAAGTGGATACGTGATAAATTTAATTTTCGTTTTCTTACGAGGAAAATAAAAAAAAAAAAATTCTACGAGGAAATTAAAAACACGAATTTAAAATTAATTCAATTTGGAGAATCACCAATAATCGGTAATTGGAAATCATCATCTTGAGCCTCTTTCCTTTACTAAATTACGTTTCTTTTGTTTAATTCCAAGAATTTCTGAAGTTCTAACCTTGTATGAATTTATACAGAAATAAACTTAGGAATGTCCTACGCTATGTATTTATCCAAGCGTGCAGTCAAATGTATCAGGAAGTAAACTGAGATCTCGATAAAAATAAAAAATATAAAAAAAAACAAAAATTAATTCTCGTAATATTAAAGTTTAAAGTACGCCTGCGAATTATTCTAGATTTAATATTCATGTACCGTATTTATAGAAGAATTCATTGAATAGATAGGTTTACAACGTTATCGCGAATAATGTGATATAGCCTAGAGAAATGGTTATATCTACGAATTGGGATAATAAATGCGATAATAGAGCAATAATACTTGTTATTAAATCGCATATTGACCCAATTTGCATAAATATGCTGGAGTTTATAACCAGAGTACTCACCGGTTCGTTGATGTGATAAATAGACTTTTTAGACCACAGTTTGCATAACTTATGCGAACACATAACAAAGGGAATCCAATCGAAGAACTTCATTCATAAAATAAACGAAAATCTACGGAGGTATCGGTTTAAAATATACTTCAAAATAAGTCCTAGATTTGATACGAAGTGTTGAAGAAGGCGATGGAGCAACACTAATGAAGTGGACGTTGCGAGAGCTCATTTGATATTCACTGGACTATACAAGCACACCTTTGGTATGTTTTTCCACATTCGATACTGCTTCGTATCAGCACACAGTTTAATAAAACATCGATTCATAATCGCATTCGTACTGCTTATCTCTACTCGTACGTGTCAGTATAGCTGTTCGCAGGTGTAATAACAGGTGGGTTAACTGGCTTGTCTCAACCGTGGCTGACAGGAAACAATGCTTTTATCTATTTTCGATCATCGCACCCTACCTCATCATGCGCTTTTTTAAACTCTACTAAGCGTTTAAAATTTTCAGATAAAAGATAAAAATTTAATAAAATTAATAATCAGTTTTCCCACGCAAAATTTAAATTCAAAAGATAAAAAATTAATAAATTTAAATGGCGTATAAAATTATTTCAGTTTAATATTTAGTAACAACACTTTGTAACATTAAGCGGTTTTTTTGTTGTTACTTTATACGACTGTCCTTCACCTTAAAAAGACTTTTGACCTCGGAGAACCTCAGATAAGAATGTAGTGACTAATCACGTGTTAACTGCAATAATTAAGGTCAAGCGATCATGTGATCGCGACAATTCGATTGTTATCCGAGTAGATTTTTTAATTTTTTACTGTGGTCCTGATTAACTTTAATCAATATGTTGATTTTTTTATTATTTTGTTATTATTTTTTTCGTTCCATGCGTTGATGGAATCGCTCGGGGCGCAAACACAGGAAGCAGATCCGTCGTTTCCGGTCTGACGTCATGGCAATTTGGTCATTCACATGTTTAGTAGTCGAGATGATTCCCTTTTCGCGGTCATTTGCTCAATTTGAACAATCAAACAGGACGTAAGTAATTTTCAATATGAAAGCATTTGCTCCCTTTTGTGTTATACATTTGTATTATGAGGATGTGTCAAATTGATGAACACCAACAAGAACGGAAATTAATGCATACAAAATGAAAAAAAAAGTGAGGAAAAATAACTAAAATAATAGTTTGTTCTCTTTTCCCAAGGAAGAAGATCGTTTCCTATACTTTTGTGTTCATTTGAGAGACGAAAATAAATATATACAGTATTTTTGAAGTGAGTTTTGCATATTGCTCCGAGCAAATTTATTAAAAAAGTACCTTCGAAGGTAAATTTTTCATCGATAAAAATTATATTCACACATCGAAGAACATCATAGAAAAGTGGAGTTGGATGAATCGTAGCCGACAGGCGCTGAGCCATAAAATTGTTAGAGAGAAGGCGAAGAACACAACACATATCGTGGATTGAAATCAATAAATATTCCTTTTATATTATACTTTAACGTCAAACTAAAAATTTAAAAAATAAAAAATTTAAAGTTTACCTGATTTGATCCTTTTTGGATGACTTGAACGTCCAACGATCCTGTCAAGACAGCGTACCAATTTGTACCTTTGTCACCTTGGCGAAATACTGTAAAAATTAAAAAAAAAAAAAAAAAACAATAATAATTAATTAAAAAAACTTTTAAAGCAATTCTACATTTTTCACAAAACCCATTAAAATGGCGTATTATAAGTGGCGGCATCTGTTACTTAACGGCGACACTAACTGCAGAACGTATTAAGAAAAACAATAACTGTCATCGCCACTTAGCAATTGCTTCTTATAAATTGCTAATTGATTGTTTATGTCTCTTTTTTCCCCCAGCGAACGAAACATTGCTTTCAATTAACATATCGTTAAAGTTGTCACATCAAACATCCAAATAATTACGGGTTGATGTAAGAATCGAATCATTAAACGTGTAAATCTTATAAGGAAGTAAAATATGAATTTTGCGACTGTTATCTCTTCGGAATTTGCTTAATGATGATGGGATCTGATATAAAGTACGGCTCGCATTATAACCGTTCTAAGTAATCCTTCATTAATTGCAGTATTTCGGCAATACATAATTTATTTAAACTCCATTAAAAAATCAGAAAAAAATTTTTTTTAATGAGTTACGCATATTTTATTCTCACACACAACAAAAAAACAAGTTATTTTTATTATTTATGACATTTTGAATAATCTTTAGAAAATTTTAATTTGTTTCGCAATTCAGAAAACTTTAATAAAACACTACTTACAAAAAAATTTATATTATTATTTATGAGAAAAATTTTCGTGGATAATTTTACTCTTTAAACGTAATTAAATTATTGTATGTGAAGTGTTCTATATGTCTTTTCTTTCTTTAAATTTGTTTGTCAGACTTTGAAAAACATTTTATCTAAAGAGGGCTTTCAAGACGATTAATTTTTTAACATCTGGAAGAGCAATAAAATTTTTTCGATCCTTTTTTTTTAATCCTCGAAAATTCTTACTTTCCTTCGAAATGGGTGAGAATTGTTAAAAGAAAATGGCAGATTTAGGTAGAGGAAAGGAAACGAGATTCACATTTTTTTCCGTTTTTTTATTCTCGGTTTAAACTATCCTATTAAAAAAAAAGACGAGAAGAAGAAGAAGCAAATGGTTACACAAATATTTAGAAAATTCCAGATCATTAAAGATACTGAATGGAAATTTTTAGTTGTTTAATAAAGTGTTAAAATAGTCTAGTCATGTTCATTAAAATCTTCATTCTGAGTTTTCTAAACATGTCTTCCTTCTTCTTTTTATTATTATTAATAAACTAAAGTGTGCTTACATGTAACACCTTTGTCCAAATCTTCGTAAAATCCGTAGTAGCAAATCTGTTGTAAAAGACTTGGATGGATTTTTTCGAATGCTTTTATACTTCTTAATCTGGAATATATGATTTCCAGATCTTCTTCCGTTCTGTCTGCTGGTCTATTGGGGTAACAAAAAGTTAATTGAGCAATATCATCATTGTTTTTAAAATAGTCTAGTCATGTTCATTAAAATCTTCATTCTGAGTTTTCTAAACATGTCTTTCTTCTTCTTTTTTTTATTATTAATAAACTAAAGTGTGCTTACATGTAACACCTTTGTCCAAATCTTCGTAAAATCCGTAGTAGCAAATCTGTTGTAAAAGACTTGGATGGATTTTTTCGAATGCTTTTATACTTCTTAATCTGGAATATATGATTTCCAGATCTTCTTCCGTTCTGTCTGCTGGTCTATTGGGGTAACAAAAAGTTAATTGAGCAATATCATCATTGTTTTACAAAAAAATGCGACCGGGGTAATAGGGTTTTTTTTTTTTTTTTAAGAGGAAAACGGATATAAGAGAGCGTTAACCTGTAATACCTTTTGTCCATAGAATGTATCCATTCCGCGACCATGACCTGGCAATGGCAACATCGATCAGAAACGTTGTTCCAGCTGATTCACCTTAACAGACAGTCAGGCATTTAATATTCGGAATAATCCAATTCATATAAATCAATGGACGAAAATTCGCCTGAGAATATAACAAATCGTATAACATTCTCAATCAAAAATATAAATATAAACATTCTAAGAGATAATTCGCGTTATGTGCATTAAATACAAAGCCGTGCACAAACCGACAATTCCCAAAAGTGCAATCGGATTAAGTGCAATAATTATAATGAATTAGCGAGAGTTGGAAGCTATGCATTATGAAATAAAATTACGTTCATTAACAATATGCTAAACTATCTAGGCAATTTTATATTACGTTATTTTTATTTTATCAATTTTAAAATATTTTAATATCCGAAAAATTTTCTTTAGCCATTATAAAATCGCGTATTATAAATCATCACACAAAAAAATCGGTTCGTCTAAATTTATTACCTAAATCGAATTATATTTAGCTTGAAAAATTTTTAAAACATCATCCTGTTTGTTAGTAATTATACGGATAAGATTGTTAAAAGATAATTCAGCAAATTTATCTATTAATGAAAACTTATCGTCATCATTCTTAATTAAAAAATAATCATTATTCGCTTGATAATTATAGCTATAATTATTTACTGCTTCCATTTTTTTATATTATGTATTAAAAATGTATTTTAAAACTTTACAAGATAACAAAACTTGGTGAGTTATTATACGACATAAAACGTTCATAATAATCCAGTTAGACTCGTAAAGCTGTTATGTTTATGTTTAAACGACATTATACTTCTAATATTCTAAACTATTAGAACTTACCTTATTATCTATGGGTTACAATCAAAGATTCTGTATACGGTAACTTTACTTGCGAGAGAAAATTTTTTGACTGTGAAGAATAACGTTTGTGTGTCCTATATATTCTTAGAGAAGATATCAGTCTGGACTGTCTGTCGCCTGTTTAGTGCAAAACGAAATTTTGTCGCAGTCACAGCTTAATTCAATATATTTAATAATAATAAAAAAAACAAAACAAAAATATTGCAGTAGTAATTTCGTACAGTATAATTTAAAAAAGTATAAAAGAAGATGTCTACCAGATAACAGAAAAAAATAAGAGAATTTTTAGGACACAATAGCAATTACTAAATAAGTTTTCGGACGAAAAAACAGAACTTTTAACCTAATTACATTTTGGTCTATGTTCTCTCCTACATCTTTAAACGTTTTAACAACGGCAAAGTATTTTTTTTTTTTTAATTCGATATAATCGATTAAAGATTTTTAGATTACTGATATTACCGAATTTAATAATAGAGAATTAAATCATTATTATTTCTTTTAAGTAGACACTTAACGTGATATTTAATTAAATCTTCATAGAAGAAGAAGAAGGGGGAAAAAACAATAAAATTATTCTTGGAAGAAAAGCATATTAAACTTTTACAATGATAGATAATACCATTTTTACACTTCTAAGAATTCGGCAGATCTATAAATTTTATACTAAGAAATTGCAATTATTTGATATATATACAGTATATATATTACTAAAGAGTTTAATCCAGTAAATAATTCTAATGTTTGGAGACAGTTGTATATAACTTTATAGACTGAAACGTAATGATCGAATATCGATTCGATCAAAGAAGAAAAAAAAAGATTTTTTTTTTATTCTTCTTATTTTTATACCAGAATCTCTATTAATTTTACATTATTCTTCATAAAAATAACCTAACATCTGTCATATACTTTGATACAATTGAAAAAAAAATTAGAAAATATTTGCGGTAGGTAGAAAAGATTAATTTTTTGCAATTTTTTTTTTGCGTGAAGAAAGTCGAGATTTTCTTTTCTTTATTGTGAAAGTAGTAAAATATTTTCTTCCACAAAAATTGCGACAGAAAGGATATTTTTTATTTTTTTTGTTTTCTTTATTGTGAAAGTAGTAAAATATTTTCTTCCACAAAAATTGCGACAGAAAGGATTTTTTATTTTTTTTTGTTGCTTTTGTGATGTAAACTTGATATAGGAACAATATTTATTTGAGACACCTCGAAATAAAATTACTACATATTGCATACTGTACTCTGGAGTCTAACTTTACACACGATGAATTGCTCGGATGTGTTTATTGCAAGGTTAGATGAAGTCTCAAAAAATAAGGAAATATTTTACAGTATATCTTAGTTTTGACAGTTTCATTTTTGGTATATGAAGATAGAAACTGCACAACATTAAATAATTATAATATTTTTCTTAGTTTTTCAGCAATATTTCAGTGAAATGGAATTTTTCCACAATTCTATTTATGGAAATTAAGTAATTTTATCGATTTATTGAATTAATTAAGCATTAAATTTACGCTAACGTCTAGAACAATGTCTAACATATAACCCACTTGCTTTAAAATATACGAAAAATCTACAAACTTAAAATTTATTTGCTTATTTTTAAAGAGGAAAAAATTCGAATTATTTAAAAAAATATTCAAAAGAGAAACTTGACATTTGATGGAAATCCTTAATTTATAGAATGTCTGACAGTTTAAATCTCATAAAATAAGCTTTAAATATTATTTTAAAACATCTAAAGACAGAGTTTAAAAACGCAGTCATTCAAAATTAGTGAAAGTTAAAAAAAAAATCAACACCAGTCAAAAAATAAATACTTGTCAAAGCATGGAAAATATAAATATTTCACATCAAAACTGGGCATATTTATGCTTAGAGTGAAAGCATTTATGCACGAACATAAGGAGCAAAATAATTTAAATAAACCACAGGCATTCTGCGATAAGTAATGATACCCATATAGCAAATCTATGACGTTTCTATAAAATTGTTTAATTAAATAATGCTTTGATAAGCATTCCTCTGACTATTTTAAAATTATTAACGTATTAATTATCAATGTTTCTATGGGATAACAGAACTGTAGATATGAGTATTGTCAATGATATCTAACTGTTAATATCGCTGAATGGTGCTTATCTAACTTTAATCATTACTTAACTGTTTTTGGTTTTCCTCCCAATTAGATAGCATATAATTTACAGTTAAATTAACAATTCATTCATTCAGATGTTTATTAATCTGAACAGAAAATACAGTAAATGTAGTTTTAATTGACAATTCGATTTTCGCTAATTAAAAACCCACGATCGAGATATAATCGGCGATTTTTTTTAACTGATTAAGCATCAGAAAATTAATAATAATTTTAATTATATGGCAAATAAATTATAGAGATATAATTATAATAAACTCTAATTTCTGAATTACTTAATTTGGTAGGGGAAATAAAAAAAATGTCTAAAGAATAAAAATGCTTGTAGATGTGCATGGTAACTGCTCAAATGCGGCAACAATTTTACTTATTAAAGTTACAACTAAAGTTTTCGATTTTTTAATATATCAATGAATAAGCTTCAATGAATTTTTATAAGTATTTATCTTACTCTCATATGCAACATTTAGATCTATATAAGATATAAGAAATATGGAAACTTATTGATCTCGTGTGTCTAATTAAGTGAACTATATAACATAATTCTAAGTAATATAATCGGAAATAGAGAAATATATTCATAAAAATATATTTATTGCTTCACGGTAGCCATTTTATGGTGCATTAGTGGTTTTGAGTCAGATGATTTCGATTGATCATATTTTTCTTTCCTTCATAGTCTGTCGCTGATTTTTGTATTTTGCAATGTTTTCTGTCACGACTTTTTTCGATAAGTAAATGTCACGATGTTCTCTGTCTTTATTCATATAAATATTATCGATTGGCCTGTCCTATTTTGTCAAATTTGCGCCTCGATTCTATCGTGACATGTAAACTTTAACATATAATTATAGATCTTGACATCAATTATGGTATAGTTTTAGATCGATATCAGATTACAGTTATTGCTTCAGAAACATAACTGAATAACTTATAGTCATTATAGTAACAAAATATAGTGAAAAAAAATTTTACCATTATATGACATGATTCAGTGGAAATGCCAATGAGAAAATAATTTTTTTTGCATATTAAAAAACCAAAAACATGATTCATATCTATATAACTTCAGATTAATCTGAGTAATTTTTTTTACTGCAACTATAATCTTTCATTGCTTTATTGCTACGAAAATATTGCTATTTCTTTATAATGTTACTATAGTAACAATCTGTTTGAAAGGCAGTTAATTTTATATCTGTTATTGGAATAAATTAGTCGGAAAATTTAACGCAAACCAATGAAAAATAAGAGATTATTTTTTTGCATTTGATAATAAAGCCGAATTAAATATATAAAGTTGTTCCAAGTTATGTTTGTGTCTATAAAAAAAGTAGATCTTAGCAATGTATGTCTCCATGAATCTTCTTTATTATATAGGCTATTATTTTCTAAGGAGTTTTTTCTAGAAGAAAAAATATAATAATAATAAAAATATATTTATTTATCCTTTACTAGCAGAAAGCTTTTTGGTGATAAAGATTTTTCCCTTTTTTCTCTACTCTTTCTCTTGAGAATATAGTTCACGCTACAATATAAGTCAGCAAAATCTCTTGATAACATTTCCTTCAACGCTTCACACCTTTTATTTCACAACAGATCCTTCTGAAGACTTATATTCCCTCATCCATTTGCCAATATTCGCTATTTCCTCAATGAAAAGCACATTTACTTCTGTTCCTTTACACTATTTAGTTTTTTAAGGCTGTTGTTGAATGTATTTCCAAAAAAATTGCTTTGATATACACCGATCGGTACAGGTGGAAATCTCATCTAAACAATGTTTCATCACCCAGTAAACAAATTCGAATATTCTCTCTCTCTGCTCCTAAACATAAATAACAAATATTTAATTTTTTATGTTTTTTTTGGGGGGGAGGGAAGAAGAATGGAGAAAATAAAAATTGGAAAGAGAGAGAATCATGTGGGAATTGCTACATCTGCAGAAATTTTATTCAAAGAAGTGCATGTAAGAGTGCGTGGATAGATTGCACTTTGGCGAATAAAACAAGGCAATTTTTATTATCTTTTAACAAATGCTGGGCTTGATTAAAATAGTTGATTGAATGCTCGACATTATTAAAATTCCAAAATCCCAAATGGTTACAATACGGCATGAATATTAAAGTAGCAAGTGGACGTTGTTTGAGACCACATTACTCAGTTTAACACACATTAAAGCAACATTCGATGAGACCCTCTTTCAAAAACACATTTAAATAATGACAAATATATATCCTCTACACATTCGGAAACGTAATTTAAAAATGTAAAACTAGAAAAAAATAACTCATTCAGTTTCAAATAAAAAAAAAAGAATTATAGATGACAATATATAGAAGAATTTCGAAAATATTCCTGCAATCCCAATTCTTTAGACAGGCATAAATAAACAAACACGGCACACAATTATGAAATATTCACCACTTCCTCTCATGTTGGGAGGACATGTTACCATAGTAACAGAGATAAAGAGCGATGATTCAGAATTACTGGCATCTCGATCAGAATCTTGATTTAAAGCAAAAGTGACTTTAAAAATATATAAAAATTTTCTATTTAAATTTATGATAAATTTTTTTTAAAGATTTATGGAATATAAATATTTTTGAATATATCAATCAAATTATGTCAAATTTTATTTTCTCAGTTCATATATAAGCAATAGAAAATATTTTTCTTTATTATTATGTATTTTTTTTTTTAATGAATAAAAATCGATTTTAATATTACAGACGGAAGTAATTACAAGACCGGATTTCTTCTCCTTATTATTGAAATAAAATATATATATATATTAATAAATTCGGAAAAATAGATTAAAGATGTGCTCTTCGTCTTTCTATCTTGTAAACATTAATCTTTTTGTTTTTTCGATCAGATTTATATACGATTTGCATTGTTTTTTTTTTTAAATTAGAAAATAATCGATTATTTTCTAATTTAAAAATAATCGATGTTTTTAATCGTATAAAATTACAAAATTGCGAGTAATTTCGCATTTAAAAATTGTAAAACAAGATCGACTAAACACAACTTGTAATTTCGTCGAGAGATTCCCATTTATTTTAAGTTTAATTCCCAATATCACCGAGTGACACGTAACAAACGTTGTTGAAGGATTTAAAAATGTCAAAAGGAATTTGGAATTTAATTAAAATCAAATAGATGTTCAAGATAAACATAACTTTTTTCTCATTCCTTCCTTCCTTCCTTTCTTTGTCGAGTTAAGTCCAATTATCCTAATCGTGAACGGATGCGGAATATCATCTTAAAGGCACGGATTTTTGCGGTTTTGTGCTTATAAATTATATATTTTTTTTTATACAGACGTACGAAACTAATTTAGCAAACGTTTACCTTTCGATACGTTATAGAATTGCGATCAATCGGAATTTAATCTGTAGACATCTGTAAATCTGCAAATAATTTATCCAATACCCAGATAAGCTTTAACGGATATAAAATATACAATAAGGACAGCTATAAGTCAGGATTATGACTCTAAGTTAGTGCCGTTACAACTAACGTAGTGACATACGAAGCAGAAAATAAAGTTATTTTTAACCGATTGCCTCGGGGGAAAAAGAGAAAAATATAAAATTCCAAAATTGTAAAAATAAACCGGGAATTAATTTTTTTACATATACATTCACATATATATATATATATGTGTATTTTTAGCGGAATTTTATAAAGCTGAACAACGTGTGTTAGACTCTCACCGTAAAGGTCGATCTTGTACGAATTTTGAGGCAATTTATAATTTAAAAATAAAAATAAATAAATAAATAAAACTATCGGAAAACTCGTATAAACGTTTTTACTTCTTTCTAACACATGTTTTTATTTATAATATTTAATCTTTTACGATTTTCCGATGAAATTTTTGTGTCCGGACTAACAGCAAAACTGATGACGTTCACATAAATTTATATAACGCATCGTCTGCAAATTTTTTTTTTATTTTTTTATATATATATATTCAGTAAATAATTCATAGTTTTTCTTTTTTCCCTGCTAGACAAACTTTCTCATTAATAAAACATTTATTAAAGCGAAAACTAAAACTTTGTATTAAGCGAACTAACCTAAATATGAAATTTAACACTGTCAAAATTCGGACGTTGAATTTTTTGTTGCAAATATTAAGAATAGAAGGAAACACTTATACATATATAATATATAAAACAGTAAAGGGAAAAAAATATTAATCAAGCAACTCCTAAGAATGGATACAAGAAAAAAGAATCAGAAGTAAAAACAAGAACGATCAACCTTTAGGAAATTGAACTCCCACAACAGTTCCAAGAGGAAATTATCTACAAAAATTCCAAATGACAGCAGCATCTGACCTCTTGACAATCGATACAGATAAAATGTGAAGTTTTCTCTCTTTACAGACACACACACTGTTACTAAATAACTATAAACATTAAATAAACTGCAAATAATTTTCAAGTTGCAGCTTTATTAATTAAGTTTAACGGGTTTAATTTTATCTTTTATGGCCATACTTAAAACAAAAGACATATGTGTATACATACTATAATATAAATGGGTGCTTTGCAACCAAAAAAAAATAATAATTCTCTCGTTTATAATTTACGAAACATCATATTATCTTTCCTAAACATTCGTCTTTCTTTTGTAATAAATTAATTATTAAAGTGAGAGATCATGAGTTAAAGTAGCAACTGTACTTCAAATATTGAGCGAATTCTATTTCTGTGCAGTTCATTGTACGTGATACTCAACTATTACTCTGTGCAACGGCCATATATACAGGTATTGATTTATGTTACAGCAATTTTAACGTTGCAACAAAAGCTAAAAGTATCATATATTATTCCAAAGACACAATTATTGATAAAAGACGAAATGATTAATTGTATTCAAATTTTTTTTTTCCGATTAGTAGTAGTTCTTAACGATTTATTTATGTATATGTTTAATTTTTATACACGATATATCGATTAATTTTCTTCTAGAAACAAAATTTAAAACGCATCAGAAATCTTTCAACTGAAACCAATAAATTTATGCGTGCGATTTAATATTTGAATAATTATCTTTAAAAATATATATATTCTTAAATATTCATAACGTAAATTATACCATTAGATTGTAAGAATATTAATTCGATTTTTTTAAAATTTTATTTGTAGTAAAAATAAATATTTTAAGCCACCAACGTAGCGGCTTCACGACTATCTTTAAAAATATATATATTCTTAAATATTCATAACGTAAATTATACCATTAGATTTTAAGAATATTAATTCGATTTTTTTTAAATTTTATTTGTAGTAAAAATAAATATTTTAACCCACCAACGTAGCGGCTTCACTACGTTAAAAGTCGTCAAATCTAATTTTGTTGTTATCGTGGCGAGTTTTGTTTAAAACGTTACGCGCATTTAATGTCGTAATAATTTATCGTATTTTTTTTACGTTTTAATGGCGATTTTTTATTTTTTTAAGCTTTCTGAATTAAAACAAGTATTTACTTTCTCTTAAATGAAGTCACGTATTTTTTGTTTGGCGTAAATTCTAAGAGATGGAAGGTTATGGCAGAAAAGGTAGTCTAGTCAGCACGTAGACGAAGAGAGAATCAATAATCACTTTTTGAATTTTTCTATAAGAAAAGATGCTCATTTTTCATTTTTCTGTGCGATAATTTCCGAAAATGATTCATTATCCGTATTAATCACACGCATTATTATATTATTATTTTTAAACCGATACGTAAAATGCCAACGTATTGTTGTTATACTAGTATGGAATTCTGCTGTCATTCCAGTACGATTTTTGTTGTCATACCAATCCGATTTTGGTTGTTATACCAGTACAATTTTTTGTCATACCAATCCGATTTTTGTTATTATACTAGTATGCGATTTTTGTTATCATATTAGCATGATTTTTGTTGTCATGCCAATCGGATTTTTCTTGTCATACCAATCCGATTTTTGTTGTTTATATCAGTACGATTTTTGTTGTTTATACCAGTATGATTTTTGTTGTTTATACCAGTATGATTTTTGTTGTTTATACCAATATGATTTTTGTTGTTATAGAAATAAATTTTCTGTAGTTATACAGTGCGATTTTTGTTGCCATACTAGTACGATTTCTGTTATTATACAGTGCGATTTCTGTTGCCATACTAGTACGATTTCTGTTGTTATATCAGTACGATTATTATTGCTCTACTAGTACAATTTTTGCTTTCTCATATCAATACGATTTTTATTGTTATACTAGTACGATTTCTGTTGTTATATCAGTACGATTTTTATTGTTATACTAGTACAATTTTTGCTTTGTCATACCAATTCGACTTTTGTTGTTATAGTAGCAAAATTTTTGTTGTTATACAGTACGATTTTTGTTGCCATACTAGTACGATTTTTGTTGCCATACTAGTACGATTTTTGTTATTATACCAGTACGATTTCTGTTGTTATATCATTAAGATTTTTACTGTTATATTAGTACAATTTTTATTGTTATATCAGTACGATTTTTACAGTTATGCCAGTATGTTTTTTTTTTTTTGTTTTACTACTTAGACAGTACTTGAACCGTTAGGCAGCATTAAAAACTGTCTTCGACAGTAAGAATATACACGTTTCTTTTGGTATAATTGCGATTGATAGATTTGCGTGCACGGCATTGGCTTGCATTATAATAATAAAGCATCGAACGTTGAAATTCTCTGCACGCCATTTCCTTTACGTATTAGAATAATTTGGATGAGAAGTCACATGATTATTGGCCGTAAATCGGCAATTTTAACTCATGTAAACGGTAAGAATAACGTAAACGCAACTGTAACATTTAAATACTACAAAAGTTAGAAAGTAAACACAATACAAGAGATACGATATTTAAATAATGCACGATTACAATATTTCGAAATACATTATTATTATTATTATTTTATTAATTACTTGGAGAAATTAATTTTAAGAATCTCTACTAACTCAATATTATGATAACGCGATTAGTTTCGATTATTCCTATACAAGAATAGAATTAATTAAAGCATTAGTTTACCTTTCACGTTAACTTCAACAAAGCACGACAGTAAAATTTGCGCATAAAACGGAACGAAAAAATGAAAATATCAGTGGTATTTTGCGGTATTTAGAGGCAATTTCCGATTTTTAACGGGTTTTCAAATTGCCTAAAGATATTTAAAATATTATATATGTATTCTTTATCATCATCAGCATCATCTGCCATTAAATTTAATCGAATTCTTCTTCTACTCGTACGAGATTGGTAACTTGTTATGCAAAATTGTTATGTGGTAATTCTCTAAAGATCCTTTTGACAATCGGTATTAAGAAGTAGAAAACGTCTAGAAAAGCTGATTACGACTTGACTGGATTAAAGGACGTTTTATTATCGGAAGCCAACTAAAAATATTTCCATCTCTCTATTAGTACCAATACTATATAACAAGTAAGGTATTAAATTTACTACATTTGTAGTTATAATCGGGATTAAAACCGACAAGAATAGCGGATTTGGAATTCGTAACGAAAAATAAAATAAACGATATTGTCATTCCAAGCTTAAAATTTTGTGCTTAAACGACACACTTGCATAATCTGTGCGGCTTCGGATGACGACCGTTTCGATAGAAAAATAAAATAAACGATATTGTCATTCCAAGCTTAAAATTTTGTGCTT
Organism: Olivierus martensii; assembly: GCA_000484575.1. Lineage (NCBI taxonomy): Eukaryota > Metazoa > Arthropoda > Arachnida > Scorpiones > Buthidae > Olivierus > Olivierus martensii. The sequence goes on along the minus strand of AYEL01082258.1, from coordinate 15,809 downwards.
AAACGACACAGTTGCATAATTTTGTGCGGCTTCGGATGACGACCGTTTCGATAAAAAAATATTAATAACTTTTATCTTAAAAAATAAAAATTAAATAGAATTAACATTCGCAGAAAACAAAAGTCGTTCGGAAGTAATAGGATAATAAAACTATTATCATTATGTTTCGAAAATAATAAGATTATTATGTTTGCTATTAATTAATGGCCATTAAGCGCTTTAATTAAATGAATAAGTGTAACTGGTTAATAAATTAAAACATAAAATTTATTCTTTGTATTTCGACTGCACACTAGGAGTACTGTATATCTTCCCTGATTAAAGTATAAATTCTCCTTATTTATAAATATAGTTAAGTTATTACTATAGTCTGCTCCTGTGATTAATGACGATTATCGTTTAATGAATATCTTATCTTCTTCGCTCGATTTTCGCATACATACACGTGTATAAAAAAATCTGTTACGCAGGATTTTACAAAAGCTGTTATCAATCTGCAGTTGTTAAATTAAGGATTAATGCGATAAATATGAAATGCGATTCATGATTATTTCATATGGCGAGTTATAAATGTATACCGTAATGATTTAGTAAGGATAAAAGTGAAATTTCGTGATAATTCGATTTCGTAATTATATGAAGTGGTAAGATTAAATAATTTATACGAATCGATATATGATAATCGAGAGAAACATTTGCCATAAAAATGATATATTACTTATTATTATTATCAGTTATTTTTTTCTTTACTTGAAAAGTGTCAAAAATGAACTTGTTGGAAAAGGTATGTTTGCTTACGTTTTATAAAAGAGATTTTTCTTCTATTTGCTTAACGTAAGAGAATAATTTTCATTCCATTCCATTTGGTGAAAGATAACGTGTTGTTCCAACCTGTATTTGCTACCTTGAACTGTTCAGAACTATAAAAATCAATAAAATGGCTTTACTCCGATCGAAATGTGTACCGAGAAGAATGTTTCATGTGGCTTAGTCAAGCTGTCAGTTTTTTAATGTAGCATACATGTTGAGACTTCAATGCACATTATTTTTTAGTGAAGCCAGTCGAAAATTATTATATTGTTTGTCCACACAAAATATATATTCCCAGAAAAATGGATTTTTAAGAGTTTGACTGCTTCCAGAAGAATTTTTCACAATCGGAACTGTATGATTTCGTTCGATAATTATTTGTACAAGATGATTAAAATTATTGAAATATATATTTTTTCTGATCCATTTTTTTGTAATATTTAGCTTATGGCTTGTCTACACAATGTACCTTTGTTAGAGGGCTTGATAAATGTTTACTTAGTAATATACATATATGCACGTATAACACGTCGAGTTTAGTTTATAAAAATTTTTTTACGAAATTTATGGAGTAAAATATAAAATTAAATTGGATTTAAACTGTTAATAGTTTTATACAGACGTTAAAATATGAGTAAAAAAAAGTTGGAGAACGATTGAAACTACTAGATGATCGTCATTATCATTGATAGCAGTATCAAATATATCAAGCTATTGATTCGCTACTGTTTCGCTTCAGTTTATTAGATTATTATATTTATATAAATCACTAGAATTAATATCATATTTTAAACCGTAAAAAAGCGATATAATTGATTAAAAATTTCCTTTATGAAAGCTTTTTCTTGTTAGAGATAAGCTCGAAGGTGAAGTATCATTTACAGGCAATTTTTTCCTCTCTCTCTCTCGCAGCGATATGTACTAAAAAATACTTAACCTTTGATAATTGGAATAAAGATAAATATTTATTTTAAAAATTATCTTTAAATATAATTAAACGAAAATTTTTATCGTCGATTAAATTTTCAACAGATCAAACAACGTTCCTGAGAGCTTTTCGGTTCCTATCAAGCCGCGTTCATGTGGATGTATATATTATAGATCAGAACTAATAACCATGAGAGCTGTTGTTGACACACGTTGTCTCGACATTTCGTAATTTCCTGTCTCTATGGCAACGATGGCCTGGTCCAACGGTCGAACAAAAGTCCATTAATTTGGACAGGTTACAACTGTTGTGTAACTCTTAACCTTCTCAGTGTAGTCCAGTCTGTATCACTTTCAATAACAGTATTTCTCTATTAACTGATGAATCCTTTCAAAATGTACTTAGAAATTCTCAGAATTTTGAATAAATTTATAACATTTATTTTCTCTCGCCTTTTAAAACCTTTTATTCTAAAAAATCTGATGTAATATAAAAGATAAATTTGTATAGAGTATAATGATGCGTGCATATTTAAATAATAATAACAATTTATTTTTCTTCTAGGGAATAAATAAATAAATAAATAAGAAAGTTATCCGAATTTTTTTTTGTTGTTGTTATTTTTAAAATAATAACAACGACGACCATAACGCTTTAAGGCATTTTTGGTGGAAGAAAGAGGATGGAAAAATTGAATGATTTCCATTGACTCAATTGGTATTCCATATTTTCAGATATTTCTCTTCAGGAATTGTCCATGCTTCCTTCCAGTCACGTGATTGCCCATCTGTCATTCTTTCATCCTCTTAGCTAAAGTTATCCAAGCAGAAGAGCGGAACTACAAGTGCTTAGAGTAGTCAGATCTCTATCGAATTAACTTTATATTAATCACACTTGCGCGAAAACCATTCATCGTACTTTTCTAACAAAAAATCTTATTAGTTAATACCACTTGTTTAGAATATTAAAAAAAAAGAAAAACCCATAATCTAACCTCCAACACTTAGTGAATTTTTTTATATATATATTAAAGATAAGAATGCATTAAGTGAGTCCTTTTCTCCTTTTAAGTGCATTTCATCTTATGTAGACACAGCATTATCAAAATTGAGTATCAGATAATGGAAAATAAATATTTATAGAATACTTTATGGTTGTAAGTGTCGGTAATTAACGAAATGATGAAATTTTATACAAAAATTAAAACAACCAATATTTAATAAACTGTCAAAACCGATTCGATTTAAACCGTGTTTGACTTCCTATTCTCTAGTCGAAAATTATTGTTAGCAGTCGTGTTAAACAACGAACTAACTACACACATACATATTTATGTAAATATAGAAATTTATATAGATTTAGATCACTAAAAATAGAAGATAAATGCATGAGAACAGTGCATTACGTGTACCGTATAAATAACAGTTTTAAGGTTGAGTAGTAATTACTTAAATTTATGTAAAACAACACCAGTCGCAGATTAAAAATATATTAAAATTCGTACGTAATCCGGAAACGTTCTCTCTCTCTATTAATAACAATGCTAAGTCGTCAGACAGAGGAAAAAAAATTAAAACACGACATTCGAATTTATTTTTACTCTAAATTATAATGTATCGAAGAAAACTAAATCCGGAAAAAAAAGCTTTTTTTAATGAATTTCCTCTTTAGTTAAATTCGATTTTTTTTCCTGTTTTAATTAAACTCTTAACATTATAAAACTGTAAAGAATGGTGAGATTGAACGAGAGTCGAATTTGTTCAGTAACGGTTGCTTACCTGTAGTATGTGTTTTCTTATAAGCATACCACGAAACACGGTTAGAGCTTGATCGAACAGCGTTCAGATGTTGAACATATCCTGTAGGATTCTGGATACTGTCTGCAAGAGCATACATAGATGGAGCCAGCTTCTGTACTTTCCCGAAGGCGCTCACTCGCCAGTCTTACAAATCGATAAACTCTCATTATAAAAGAAGGTTGTGAGATACTGTTGTATACGTTTTAGTATCTAAGCAGTTTTAAAATAACTATAAATCATTTCCTTTATGTTCCCATAATAATATATATAGATTATTAATAACAATAACATCATTATGTAGCGATCGAGAGATAGAATCGTTGTAATTGTTTTAATCAATTAAGAAAATCCCAGTTTGACTTACTTGATCGCAAAATATATTAATACACGCACAGGTAGAATTTACATGTACGTTATGTGCGTATGTGCGTACGTTAAAGGAGAAAATTTGATGAAATTATACGAGTAAAAATTAAGATAAATAACAATAACCATTTTTACAATAACGCTACGTTATCGATTTTTTGTTTTTAAAAAAAATTTATTCTTTTTCTATTTTTTAAAAGGTGGCTATAAACAGAATTTTGCAACTGTAGCTGTGGAAATGTTGTTATTGTCAGAATATCTCTGCGGTGGTGGGATGTTAAACTTATTACTTTAAAAGTTAAACTCAATCTTCTTAAACTCATCTCGTAAAATGTTTATAAATTTAAAAATAATAAATAAATAAAAACGAATATTATTTTGGACAACAGGTTTTGATGCTACAGGTTTTGGCTGACTTCCTCCTGATAAGAAAATAATTTTCTTCCATCTTGCTGCCACTGTTATATTGGAGAATTGCCATGGCTTTAGGCTGCTGATTTTTCTTTATATTTATATATATATATTAATTTATCTTTCACTCGAATAATTAAAATCATTTGGATGCAATTGAATAATTCGTTATTCGATCGATTCGCTAATTTAATAAAAAAGAAACTTTCTTCGATTAATAATGGAAAATTTATTAGTTTAATTGGAAAAATTGTTCCTTTCTACTTTTTTTTTCTTTTCTTCAAATGGGAACACTTTTTAAAGTTTTCTAATTGAAAATTCGAACTTTGTGACTCATTCATCTTCCTTTCTCTGCAATCTAAGGATGACGATAAAAATTTAACTGCATTAAAAAAAAAGAATAAAAAAATAATAAAATTAAGCGAATTGTACCTTCTGATAAATCATTTAAGGCGTTATTTAAAGAATTATTTTATTATAAAATGTTAATAAAGCAATTCTTTAAGATTAATCACGTAAATTTCGGTTTAGAGAAGAGGGGAAAAAAATATATTCTAACTTTCTACATTCGAACAAACGAAGATGATAATGTTCTTCACATCGATCGAAACGATATTTTTCGTTATCCTATGTTTAAAATTTAGAAAAATTATCAAAACTGATCCCCACATGCTCTGTTCTCCAAAATAGATAATCATTAACTTTTCGGAACTTTTTTTCTGGCGTACGGAGAGAACATATGACGAAAATCGTTCCCGGGTTCCATCAGTTTAAGTTTTAATCTTTAACAAAGACCAGGGAAAAAAAAAAAGATGGAAGAAAGAAAGAAAGGCGGATTTTATTTATCTAAAAAAGAATACTGAAGATAGATACACTTATTGATTTACTCCTACTTTCACGCAAGCTGCATAAAACATCGATAGACAGGTGGGATTTAACCACGTCAAAATCATTCCCACCGCCAAATTCATTGTTAGAAGAGAATAATAACGAAAAAAAAAAAAAAAAAAAAGAAATTACTATCCTTACGATCAATTCATTCCAAACCTCATTTAACGTTTTCTGTTTACGGATTTTCCAATTACTTATGAAATATTTAACATTATCCATTTTCTGCGATCTTAGAATGATTTAATATGAGTGACCGATTCTCGAGCGGAAACCACACGGTTACATTTGATTATTTAATTAATTTTAAAATTATTCTAAAAAACACTTTAATTACGATAATAATAATGACAATAGTAATGCGGTGTTTATAATTAATGATTACGATTGCGAGCGACAGATGGCGGCACGATATTTATCGATTATCTGGATAAACGAAATCTTGGCACGCGTGGAAGTTGCAGTTTTGATGCTACCAAGCGAGATTTATTCGAAACAAGTTACTTCACTCTCTAAAGAAATGGTTTCTCTTGCCTGTATTGCTTCTTTTACTTCAGATTACTCTCGAATTTTTTTTTTATTCTTCTTCTTCTTTCTTTATTTCAATCCATCTAAACTCCCAGAAAATTGAAAAAAAAAAAAAAATTAAAACCGGAAACAAACCTATTTTTTCGATTTGTTTCCGGTTCTGTGGTTAACATAAATTAAACAGATATATTTTACTTTCCTTCAACTCATGCGTGCATTCGTTGAATAATGAATAAATCGCGAAAAAATGTTTTTATCATCCATAACTCGTTCGCGTAAATCTCGTTTTAAATAAAAATATTTTTTATAATTAATTTACACTTTGGTATCACGAACGTGGCTCACGTTAAATAATGGTTTCTGCTTCAGTATAAAATAAATTAATTTATATTAAAAAAATATTAAATTAAAAAGTGTGAGGACTATTTTCTGGAAGTGTAGCTATTAAAAATTCTAGTTAGTCTTCTTCCTGGAATAATAATAATAATAATAATATTGTCAGCTTATATAAAATGAACATGGAATATTCTGGGCGTGGTAAGGCAAATGTCCTTGGATATAATGGCTTTCTTCCATCTCTGTAATGGGCAAGTCTACCCGATCCATTTACCATGATGCATCTTTTAATTCCCCATCTCTTAGATGGTTGCAGTTGTGTAGTGGAAGAGATATAATGTTTACCATTATCGAACAACGTGTTTATGCGGTACGAAGCTGCGATTAACTTAAACTACATCAGAATACATTCGTAATATAAGTTAACGAACCGAAAAAAAAGTAATGTATGTTGACTTCAATCGCAAAAAAACACGACAGATTCGGCACATTAAATACGTTTAAAGTAGTGTGGAAAAATAAAAATTGTCACATAACTCATGTGCACGTACTGTAAACAGATACCACATTTTATTGTTTGTATTGTATAATGGGATGTAATTAAAAGTGTATTGTTAGTACTGTATAAGGGGATATAAATAAGAAAGGTACTGTTAGTTCTGAATATAATTAAGAAATGTACTCTTAGTTCTGAATATAATTAGGAAGTGTACTCTTAGTTCTGAATATAATTAAGAATTGTACTCTTAGTTCTGAATATAATTAGGAAGTGTACTCTTAGTTCTGAATATAATTAAGAAGTGTACTCTTAGTTCTGAATATAATTAAGAAGTGTACTCTTAGTTCTGAATATAATTAGGAAGTGTACTCTTAGTTCTGAATATAATTAAGAAGTGTACTCTTAGTTCTGAATATAATTAAGAAGGGTACCGTTAGTATTGTATAAGGGGATGAAATTAAAAATGTACTGTTAGTACTGTATAATGGGATATAATTGAGAAAGGTACTGTTAGTACTGTATAAGGGGATGTAATTAAAAATGTACTGTTAGTACTGCATAATGGGATTCAATTAAAGAAAGGGATGTAATTAAAAAGTTTACTGTTAGTACTATATAAGAGGATGTAATTAAGAAATATACTGTTAGTAGTGTATAAGGGGACGTAATTAAACGAGAAGAATATAAAAATGTAACAGATAACGAAGAAGCGATGAGATAATGGATAAAAATCGTTAATGATACACCATTACAACATACTGCCTTCTACCCCAGAGGCAGTGGTTCGGCCTCAGGCGTACACTTCTGCTCAAGCGCTGTAGTGGCACTATCGATACTCTTCACGTGGAGGATATCCGTGTACAAAGAAGAGCATGTGACATTGGATTTAAATTTTTGCCATGTCGGCCAAATGTTGGTGCCGTTGGGTTTATACAACCTTCAGAACTTATGTGTTATTCCCTATGATGCTACCTCCACTAACAACAACACACGTAAGATATGCATATATGTATATATATAAATTATGCATCATTTTTTAATCATAAGTTTTGATCAATTTTTATGTGTAAAAATTCATTTTAAAATAGTAATAGTAGGCATTAACGTGGCTTATCTTATACGTTATGGTTAGGAGCATCTCTTAAGGTTTTCTTATGTGTAAATTTATAATTAAGGATATTTATATATATATATTTGGTCCCCAACATAATTTATAGAAGTATTTCCTTTGTTATACCATTCATTTATTAATAATAGTGATTATATATGTCTCTTGATATTTTTAATCAGCTGCTTTTATAATCCACTTCACAAATGACACACTACAAAGTGTGGAAGGCGTAGCTTTAAAATTTTTATCAGAGGCCGAATTTTTTCTTTTTTCTTTTTTATTCATCTCTCTCAAATAGGGTGGAGATATTGGAACAATGCCATAAATAGAAGATACACCTGCACAAAAATTAACTTCCTCAAGGACAAAAATGTTTAAAATATTTATTCTTCGGTACCAATAAGTTTCGATCATCATCGTCGTAAGCAGTATAAGTTATCATTTAAAGCATTATTACTATACAGAAAATAAGTTTTTAGATGTTTTTCTACACGAGTTAAATAAAAGTAACCATAATTAATTTTTAAACACGTTTACCAAAGGGGAATTCGAAAGTTTATGCGATAAAGTATAAGTCACGTAATTATGCAACAAAGTTAACTTCAGTTTTTCTCTCGTATATTTTCTTTTATGAGCTGTTTATATCGACATTTTTTAAGTTAGTTAATCGAGGAAGTTTTAGATTATAATAGAAAAATTTATAAATTAGATTAAGTTAATTAATTACCGAAGTACTTAACGATTCATTAAAAGTTGAGGTATCAAAGTTTTTGTTGGAAATCAAGTCTAATGAAGTCTACGAGTAATTTGAACTCGAGTTAATTTTCGTTATAAATTTTGTTTTAATTTTTTAAAGAATACTTAACATTAGTAAAAATAAAAATAAAAAATGTAAAATAGAAGTTTACAGCTTCGTTTTTAAGTAATTTTATACATTTTCAAAGCTTTTCGTGATAATTATTATGTAACTTCCTGTGCAACTAATCAATGAAAAACAAAATAGGAAACATTTGATACCGATCGATTAAAGTTGTTTATGCCACTAAAAATTAAATCTTTAAAAATAAAAATAAAATAATTTAATAATTCTTTCGTGATGGATTTGATAAATTACCCCCTTCTCTTCGTACGATTCCTTCAACTTAAGAATTTTCAAGAAGTTTTCGAATTTTTGTTGAGATTTTAAAAATATCGCGCTAATTTAACATATATAATAGATGAAAACGATCGAATTTAATACGAATTAATTAAAATTTTCTACAAAACTTTGTCCTCAACACATCCTTAATTTCAATTTATCGCCTCGAGAGAAGTCGGATACTCGTTTTAAATGATCGCTCTTAACCTCATCTTCGGGCGACAAATTGATAAATTTGTAAAAATATGACTTTCAATAGCCTGTAAAATTAAGTGATAAAAATGAAAGATGGAAATTAATCTTTGGAAATTTCACAAAACGTCTCAATTAACTCTTAAGTAAAAAAAGACGAAGAAATGATTGATCCAAATTAAAAAAAAAAAACTGTTAAGGTAACAACAAAATGCCGATGATTCGGCGATATTTTAAAATATTTACAAGAAAATGTAGGATTTATTATTAATTAAACATCGAAGAAATAAGGTCTACTGGTTTAATTGCATTATTTCGTTCACGAATTGATGTCTTATATAATTTTCTTCCATTTTATGTATGCAAGGCAGCAATAACTTCAATGTGATAACATTTTATTAGTAAAAATCTACTATATTTAGCGATAAAAACATCAAAACATAAGTTTTAGGAGTAGATAATAGTGGTCACAAAACAATTAGATGCTTTAGAAACAAAAATTTACTTTAATTTTTAATCAGTATTTTTCATCACAGATGTTCTAAGAATATTCTTTTCAGGTCTGAATTTCTCATCAATGTTAATAATGGGCCCGAAATACAAATTATTAGCACCCATATAATGAAAAAAGCTAACTAAATGAACTTATATTTTTAAATTAGATCCTTCTTCAATTGTGTTTTCAGTTGTTTTATGGACAAAGTTTATTTTAAAACTCAATTAACATAGCATCATAACCATTCTACGAATATTAAAAAAATTCTTAATATTGCTTTAATGTAAATTACTCATAATTTGATGATCTTTTTGTAAATATACACTTAAGATAGTAAAACTTAATGTTGTTAAATTGCAAGTTAAATATAAAACATTATTAAAGAAAAGTTTAAAAAATAAAAATAACAATAATAATAATAAAAGAACGAGAAAATGACTTTTACTCTCGGTTTCCATTTTATTTTTATTATAGCTATTGTTTTATCTAAATGTATTTGTCGTTGCAAATTTTATTTATATTTTTACTTTAATATACAGCATTTAACTTTATTTAAAGCTTTTTTCCTACGAAATAATGCGTCAGAAACAAATTTGCAAATGCTTTGTGAGTTGAGCAGATGTTGAACAAATTCCTTCCAGAAAATGTTTTTCGAGTTATTTTTTATTTTTATTTTTTGACAAATGAAACGTGTTTTAATTCAAAACATTTTTTTTTCTTTTAGAAATAATTTAATTCCCATCGTTTAACTTTAATCGACCGTTAAAATGCTTCGACCGTCGAAAGAAAACACATTTGTATCTTTTTCCTCTCTCTCTCGATTTAAAGTTATTCGAAATTTATTTATAAGAAATGGAAAATTTTGCAAGAATTTTATGTTTAAATAAAAGATACTACACGTTTCTGTTTAAGTTATTTGCTAAACTAAGAATATTTTCATGCATCGTGTCTGTAACGAATTTTCAACAGCTGCCATGCTTTCATCGGACATACAGTATATGACTTATCTTAGTCATCATTGCACTGTATGATATGCATTAACCTCAATTTAACTTCCAATTATTTTAGAAACGTTACTCCAAACACGTATCTCATTATTTACATTATCGACCCAAAATATATTCAATATTATAGATATTTACATAAACTAGCGATAATATTTTTGATGGCTAGTATATCTGCATTTTATGAACAGATAGAACTACAAATAGCCTACATATAGGTTACATTCATTTATTATACATAGATTAGTATAGATACTTCCTGCATTTACCAGCTAACTCGTTCCTGGAGTGAGATCGTTAAGTAAGAACTTGTAAATTAAGAATCAATTTCCCATAGATATAATGTTAAAATCAGGAGTTTCATTCTCAGCAATGCAATTTGATCACAATAAAATTAAATAAAGGTCAGTTAAAATTAATAGATTGAACAATGATTTATTTATCTAAATAAATGAAAATATAAATATAATATAAATTAGCCTTTAAAATCAAGCAAATTATAATTATAAAGAAATTATTTATATCATATTAAAGAATTTTTATTCTCCATTATTGACAGATAAATAGTTGAATTTTAATGCAGATGAATTGTTATTTTAGGCACAACCTGGGAATAGAAACTATTTTCATAATAAACCAATAAAACCAGAGGACACGCTACTTCGGCTTTTCGGCCGCCATTTTGAATTTTTCGATTTCGAAGTATGATAGATGACGGAGTTTCTGGTACAAACCAGTTTACCATATTCTATAGCTATGAGTGTGGGTTTAATTGTTTTTTTATGAATGTTTAGAATTTATTTATTACAAATATTGTTCATATTTTCGATTTTTGTCATACTTTATATTTAGAGAAAAAGACTCATAAATCAGGAAACTCGTAAATCAAGAACTCGTAAACTAAGAACTACCTGTATACTATCTACAGTACAGACATAGTAATAATAATTTGAGTAATTTTAAATATTTTAAATCAAATCTAAAAAACTATTGGCAAAAGTTTGGTTTATTTTGCTGTAAAGATTATCATTAGTTCCATATTTTATCATTATATTGGAACACTATTTTTGATTTTTCATATTATCTATATTGTAAATTATTTATTCACGTCTATAGTTTGGCTATAAAATTGCTAACATAAGTTTATAAACTTAAAATTTATAGAAATTTGGTTAGAAACAGTAGTTGCAGTTCCAAAGCTCTCGAAAGATGATAATCCCGTTTGATGAAACGACAAGAATTTGTGTAGATAATAAACCAAATGTGTAAAATGATACCAAATAGGATCTACATAAATAAAACACCTCATTGCACTTGAAAGAAAAAAATAAACTTAAATACGATTAAGATTTTAAAGCAGATTTTGTGTTGTTGATTGAAATATTATGTAAGATCAAGAGAGGATAATGGAAAATTTTTTACTATAATCCTAATTATATTTTCACTTGTTATTGTTACGCCTGTTTTTAGTAATAATAATATCAATTTAATTTAATTTTTTTATTATTTTGCTATTACATCTAAAGCCGTGACACTCCAAATAATGTCATAAATTTCTTTGTTTCTAAAGGGTTGAAGAATTTTCATCTCAAGAATTGGAATCTATTTATATTCAAATTCTATATAAAATATAATAATTTTATAGGTAATATATTATTGTAAACTTCAGAAAAAAAAAACAGATCACGTACATAATTAATTCTTATATTTCTAGCTTCATCCTCAACTACAAATTCAAAATTATGCATCAGAAAAGTATATAGCAATCAAAAAATAAATTTAAATTTGTTTAATTTTTAATAATAAAAAATGCAAACTTACAACGTCTAGAAACTTAAAAAATATCAAAAATTAATTACTTATTTTATTTTTTATATATTTAAGTCATAATTAATCCATAAACATAAAACATGAGAATGAGCTGTTACATCAGTTTCTTTCGCTAAATAAAATCATTTTTTACTTATTAATTCAATAAATTTTTATTTTTTATCTTTTCTTATAATGAAAAATATGTAAATTAAAAATTTAAAACCTCTAAAAATATTCACTCCATTCAAATTAAACAGAATTACAGTCTATGAATGCGTAAGAGGTTAATCAATTTTTGAAATCTTATTTAAATTCCGGTTGCGGATATTAAAAATAATTTTAGAAGGAGGAAAGGAGACTCTAATGCTGTTTAGACGAAGTTAAATCACTTAAACAATTTTAGAATTTAAACAATTAGTTCACTGTCTTCGCCATTCTACTCGATGCCTCATCGCAAACACACTTAATTTATTGAAAATTTTATATTAATAATGGCTTGTTAAGTTTTTTTAATATTATAATACTTCTTAAACAATGAAAAACAAAAAAATTTATGAAGCTTTAGTAGATTGTTACGCTTTGCCGACTGCGCGAAATTAGATTTTATGAACTAATAGCATTAACTAATACGGTACTGTATAATCTAATAAACTAATGGCATCGAGTATAATTTTGGAATTATCTAATTTTCCTATATAAAGTAAGCAAATCGTATTGACGTTTCAATCAGAATAAATTATAAATAGTAATTGCCAGAATTATAGGAAAAAAAATCAAGTTAATCATGTATTCAGTTGTCAGGAATTGCTGTTTATGAAGTAACTGAAATTAGAAAAATAGGCTAATAGTTTATTCCGTGGGGTTCATTATTCTAATTTATTCATGAGTGAATTAAAATAATTGAATGCTGAAGTACCTACTGATAAACAACGAAGAGCATAAATCTCGTCAACAGATTTATTATTCATAACGAAATATAATCAGGAATGATTTTGAAGACGAATTTTTAACTGTTTGCTGAAAAATTCTCGTCTTATTAGTTAATCATGTATTCAGTTGTCAGGAATTGCTGTTTATGAAGTAACTGAAATTAGAAAAGTAGGCTAAAAGTAGGGTAATAGTGGTTAATCATGTATTCAGTTGTCAGGAATTGCTGTTTATGAAGTAACTGAAATTAGAAAAATAGGCTAATAGTTTATTCCGTGGGGTTCATTATTCTAATTTATTCATGAGTGAATTAAAATAATTGAATGCTGAAGTACCTACTGATAAACAACGAAGAGCATAAATCTCGTCAACAGATTTATTATTCATAAGGGAATATAATCAGGAATCATTTTAAAGACGAATTTTTAACTGTTTGCTGAAAAATTCTCGTCTTATTCAGTAGTTACTCTATACAATGTCTTTCAGAAAAAATGCGAGGCATGGGAAAAATTAATATTTTTGAGGCCCTTTAAGAAAATACAAAAATTGACAAATATACAGTGGTAAGTGTACAAGAAAAGCGAAAACATTGATAGAGAACATCAAATTTAAACAAATTTTGAAGCTTGAACAGTATAAAAATATAACAATATATATTTTTTAACATATTGAGTTATAAATTGAGGCCCCTAAAATCGCGAAGTCCGGGACAGTCTCCCCTTTTGCCCCCTCTGATAGCCACTGTGTATACACATATATATATATCTATAATCATAAGTACTGCAATTTTTGTATGTGTTTTGTTATAATTCTTAACCAACTCTGCATTCAAACAACAGCAATTTAAAATCTTCTATTTTCCAATGAATAAATGCAATTTTCAACTCAAAATGAATTTACTCATCCGAAAATAAAAGATTTTAAACTAAGATTTTTGTTACAAATGCAATTTTCAACTCAAAATGAATTTACTCATCCGAAAATAAAAGATTTTAAACTATTTTTGTTGTTGTTTGAGGCCGAGTTGGTCAAGAAATATGCTAGAAGAAAACTATAATCATAGAGATTCTTTTTTTAAAGAATCTCTTATGATTATAGTTTTCTTCTAGCATATTTCTTGTGATTCATTCTGGATGATAGTTTCCTTCTGTTATATTTCTTGACCAAAATGGTTAAGTGGCATTTTTACTTTAAGCTTGTCAAAAATACAACAAAGCATTCGAAGTTTCAATTATGATTGGCAACAAAGTTTCTAGTTTGATATGTTGTTAACGAACGATAAAACTCGTAAGAGCCATCCTCAAGTAAAAGACTTTTGTTGATATCAGTTGCGATAAGATAGTTGACAATAACTCTAATCTGATTGACAGTGATGAATGTTTTCCCCGTGGCCAACTTATCGGGGTCAATCGATATTATCCTGATATCGTATATCTGTGGCTTCAACGCGAGAATGACGAGAATGGATGCCTTCCTGAAATTACCTTTGCTGTCATCCATTAAATGATTTTCAATTATGTCTTACGTGAGTTGCTATTTATCGGTAAATTAATCAAGTTTCGGTTAACTGGGACGTGTTAATTATGCGAATTTTAAAAGATATCCGAGTATGTTTATCATTATTCTTATTAGTCGCTTTATCTGAGAATGTTTCATCGAATTATCTCCATATAATTCGAATTATATTTTGGAAACTGTTTGATAATTTTAATTAAACATATTTAACAGTCATATATTGTTTATTTCTTGTTATAAAGTGGAAACAGTGAACATATGGAGGGTATAATGATCAGAAAAGTTTTCTCCATTAAGAAGATGATAGCATGTCAAATTTTGTGAAACAAATCTTACATATTATCATCATCTTAATGTTCAGAAGAAACGATGGCTGTCTCCTTTAAGATGATGATAATACGTCAGGTTTTGTGAAATAAATATTTGAAGAAAACGAAGGAAATTTCATCAAAATATTAAACACGTAGAAAGCCATGTGGGTGTAATTTGAAGAGCACAAAATAAATTTTATTATTTTTATTTATTAATGAAACTTAAACGCAAGATGAAAATTCGGATAATTTTCCATAAATAAAATGCTTTATTGAAAAGACTAAAAATAAGAAAACTAGAAAAATCATAATGATTATTTTAAAAAACAGAAAATGTATATAAAATTTGGAATAATTTTATATACATTTTCTGTTTTTTAATAACCGTTTAATAATCAAACCGTTTTTAATAAACGTAAAATATAATATAAAATATAAAATAATTAGTTATAACAAATGTGGAAAATTAAAATTTTTGGAAATTAAAATTATTTTTTTGTTATATCAAAATTTTATTTTTCTTTTCATACATATTGTTCAACATAAATTATGTTGAAGTGAATAGTATGAAGCTTACGTTATTCAATATTTTGAAAAACAATAATAAAAAAAAAGATTTTAAATTCTATGACGGAATATTTTAATATTTCATTTTTGTACAAATGAAAAAAAAATGTTTTACATTATTTCATCTAAATTTATTATTATTTTTTTCATTTTTTATCATGTTTTTATCAT
>AYEL01082257.1:0-35897 GCA_000484575.1 Olivierus martensii | reverse complement strand
ATCTAAATTTATTATTTTTTTTTTTCATTTTTTATTGTGTTTTTATCATTTTTTGCGATTTTATAAAATTTATATTTTTACAAAATAAACAAGAAATCGAAATATTTTTCTTCTTCGAGAACTTTTTCAGAAAAAGCAATAAAATAATGAGCCTTGATAAATGACTTCTAAGTAGAGTTGATCCACAAGAAACCGCAGAGAACACAAAAAAAATTAGTTGAAGCAAAAAAATAAAAATAAAATAAAATAACGAGAGAAAATCATAATAAAGAGATTTTTGCCAAACCATATTATTTTTTAATATAAAAATTTAATCTGCTTGAATTATAGAAAAATTTATTTATACTGTAAATAAACTTAAAAAAAATTGTATTAATAAAAATTTGTTTTGTTTGCGCTTAGAATTATTATGTAAATGCTTTAAGAATATTTCACGAAATAAAAAAAATTTAATCAGAATTTTTAACGAAAAATTTTAATTAATATTCAAATTTTATTTAAAACAAAATCAGCACTTCCGTTTATTTTTAAACATTAATTTGAACTGTAAAAAAATTTTAAGATAATAAATCATTTTATAACAATTCATTGATCACAGTTTAAACTTCTTTTGCATTTTAATTAACAAGTTTAATAATTTTAATGTGAACTACTGTATATTCTATTGTCCTTATTAAGGTTAAGGTTCATTGATCACAGTTTAAACTTCTTTTGCATTTTAATTAACAAGTTTAATAATTTTAATATGTACTACTGTATATTTTATTGTCCTTATTAAGATTAGCGAGTGATGTAGCTGGTGATGAAACTTGATCATCAGCATCATTATCACTGATGCTGTTGATGTTGATGTTTATGATTAGTGTTGATAATAATAATCATGCATAAGATGACATGATTATGATTATTGGTTTGTGTATCTTCTCAATTGCTTAAATTATATTCTATATCTGTTTAGCATAAGCAAAGTTTGTGCAATAAATGAGGTTCTCGACATTTCTGCATTTCGTCTTCTTGCATTTATTTCAAATTAAGCAATTATTATAACACAAACGATTATTTTAATCTAAAATAATAAGATTTAGATAATGAACTTAAACTGTTAACATCAAGAGTATTACAGTGAAATTATCAGTTAGAAAGTGAGAAGAGAATTTAATAAGAGGAAAAAATATTATACTTTCAAACTAACATTTAAATGAATGAAAGGAAAATAAAGAACTTTATTTTTGCACTACAGTGAAATTATCAGTTAGAAAGTGAGAAGAGAATTTAATAAGAGGAAAAAATATTATCCTTTCATACTAACATTTAAATGAATGAAAGGAAAATAAAGAACTTTATTTTTGCAATAGTTTAATTGCGATTTATAATTATAAAAATACTATTTTAAAAAATAAGCATAAAAAATGATATGAAAACATAATTTCGATCGAAGAAAGATACATCCTGAGTAATATTTTCCACTCAAACAACAAAAGAATGAAAAAAAAAAACTCCAACACGAAAGCGAAATTCTATGATTAACTGATAAAGTAAACAAAAAAATTCTTTTTCTATTACAACAAAAATAAAAATGTCTTATTTTTCTTATAGAAATTAAAATTTTAAATATTAATTACAGGTAAATATAATTATTTTAAAATAAATTGACAAAATAACTTTAGCATATCTTAGATCTTTAAGTATAGCATGTCGTATTATGTTCTGGAGAGTAAATATTTGCAATAAAAATTACATATACTCTACTGTATATTAGTTACAAATAAATGAATACTAATTTATAAAACTATAATATTGTACACATCTTATTTTTTACATTATTTTATCTCATCAAAAAAAATCTCTTTATTCTTTTCAGCAAAATTAGATTAAAAATTTATTTTTGTGGTCGCTGGATCATCTTGTTATTACCGCTGATAATATAGAGAAAACTCGTTTCATTAGTGATATAACCCCAGAAAAACCTATTAAATCTGATATAAAACCTTCATTAAAAATATAGTCGAAGCCGGTTATTAGGGAGTCGGATATAAAGGAAATTCGGATATTAGAGACAAACATGTCCGGTCCCGGCGAAAAACCTATGTTTTGTGTATATTTTTCGTCGGATATAGTAGATTCGGATATAATAGAAAATTCAGCTATAAGAAAAATAATTTATCATTTTTCTGTACACTTCCTTGTGATGACCTACTTTTCATTCTGTTTTACCTCGGCCGGCCATAAAACTGATGACCGGCCGAGGTAAAGCCGCAGGTGGCACTGTACCCTAAAAATGGCGCCACCTAATAATTTGTTATATAAGTTCGTAGAAGTTTTAGAGTTATACTCCACCCTCCATATTAACAGAAAGAAGAGTTATACTCCAGTAACCCAAGAAGAAGAAGAGTTATATTCCAAGTTTATGAGATTAAATGACAGGATTTCCGCTCATATGAGCGGGTAATATCTAGTATTAATTATTTCCCATTTTATGTATACCTCAGATACAAGATCCATAACCGGTAATCGAATAATTACATAAATTCAAATAACCGATATTCGGTTAAAACCGAAATAAAAACCCTAGTTGAAAAATCTTCAATGTTTACTTTGCCCACCCGATAACGTGCCGATTTGTTGCGCATTCGGATATAAGGGACAATCGGTTATAAGGGACAAAAAGTGTAGGTCTCGAATCCCTTATGGCTTCGACTGCATATAATTATAGTATGTTTGATTTTATTATAGCATTAATAGTGTTTAATGATTGCAATTTTTTTCAAAGTCCTTTCGCAATTATTATTTTTCCTCAAATATTCACTGCATTAAAACAGTTTTTTCGTTAATTATTCATAATTAATTTGTTTTTAATTATTGTTATACATAAAAGGCATAAATACGGCATATAGTCGAGTTTCTCTATCATTATTAAATCTTTTCAGGAATCTTTTACGTGAATCTTTTTAAAAATTTTGAAAATAGTTAATCAGTTATTTCAAAATGGAAACTTCCATCTCATCGACAGGAAACTATATTTCTTCTTATAACTTAGATAAATATATTAGATAAGCAACTGAAGACTCACAAAGCAATTCGACGTTGGCATTTAATGGCAGTAATGCGAAGTTAAAAATTATTTTAAAATGTTCGTATTCGATACATTTTTACAAAAATAGCCAGAAAAATACTTAATTTAAATAAAAGGTAACTTATAATTCGTTAATTAAATATTCATGTTTTTTAACTATTTTTTTATACTTTACGAAAACGGTCTTACGTACTTCTTTCGTCCACCGTCTGTAAAATATCTAGAGAATTAAACATCCTAAAACACTCAAATTTTACGACATCGTTAATTAGTAAATAAATTACGTGCCTATTAATTTTAAAGTTTCCACCTTGTTCCATTAAACGACTGTAGCCATCTGAATCTTTAAAAAAAGTAAACATCTTAGAAAATATTTGTCGCACATGAATGGAATTATTTTTATTTGAAAGAATTTTAGATGTAACCATTTTTTCCACCACACTAACGCCAGTTCGTCACAAAATGTCTCTACAACGAATATTCTAGAACATTTAACTTTTATGAAATGGTTCCTGTTGTGGTCAGCTATATAAGTTTACTTTATGAGATCACGTTAAAAGATGGCGGCCGTTCTAAATTAAAAAAAAAATTTATATTTTTCAAAGTATTTTTCGCATTATATTCATTTAAAATTATGTTAAAATATTCCTTATTTTATCATCTTTTTTGTTTTTTTCAAATATTTCATATTTTTTCATTAGCTCATGAATTTTTATCAATTATTTATAACGCATAATTTACACGTTCAAGCCAGATATAAATGATTAAAAATTATTTTTTATTAATGATTAAATATTATAAATAATAATAATGATCCATTTATCAGGAAAAATCTTAAAATTTACATTATTATTATTATTTTATCCAAAGAGTAATTTAGCTGATATATATGAAATCAAGTTAACTTAGCGAAATATATATAAAAAAAATGCGTAACTTTTTGCAAATAAATATGCAGTTCAGTTAATTATGATGTTACTTGCATAATCTAATTAAGTATTTAATTAATATATCACATGATTTATAATTATTTTTATTATTATGATGCGAAAGTTTCTGATGTTTCCTAAGTTTTTCGAACTATTTAATATGTTAGAGAATAAGAAATAAACTTTTAATTAGAAAAAAAAGAGATTGGGATGCTATAAATAATGAATATGATATGAGTCGTAATTATTACGGAATTATAAATTATTAAACCACCTATAATTTTATAAAGAAAAAAGTCTATAAATAATGAATATGATATGAGTCGTAATTATTACGGAATTATAAATTATTAAACCACATAATTTTATAAAGAAAAAAGCGAGTTTATGACTTACAACATTATGATCGTATTAAATATTTACGTGCTCTACTAAATATATAATTTCCATTAAAAAACTAAAACCTATGATAATATTTATGCGATTATACACATATATTTATGATTGATTACATGTAATGATATCTATGATAATATAATTATCATTACATATTATTTTATATACAAAAGTATGATCTGCCTATAGATAATATTGTTATCGAAAATACTATTTATTTATTTATTTCCTCTCTCAACGTACACTAAAGTATAACTAGAGCTTCCTGTACAACAGATAACTCAACAAAAAACATAAAAAAATACACGAACAGAGTTAAGTACAATACATATAGTTAGTTGCACCTCTTACAAAAAATGAATTTTTGTATTTAACAGTGCGAAAGTTGGATATATGTAAAAAATCATATTTTCTTACAAAAAATTGAGGCACATTATATTGGATATTAGAAGATGGGAGCTGTCCACAAATGTATTTAGAGATATATTTAATGTCTGATAAAATGAGTATATCATGCAGTGGACTAATTTTTAACAAATCATAAAGTTCCTGTTTAATAGTATATTGAGTATAGAGGATAGAATAAATTGTTTTGATTAATGGCATTATCAATTTTTTAAGTTGTAAAGAAGAGGTAGAACTATAAACTGGAAGACAGTAGTATAGATGAGAAAGAACAATAGAATGGACCCAGATTTTGAATATCTTAAAATCTGACTTGCCTAAAGTAACGCCACATAAAACCAGTTTTTAAAATATATTAGAACAAATGTGATCAATATGAGTAGAGATCGTAAGTCTAGAATCAAATTACACTCCAAGATCCAGATGAATATGATGTAAAGGAAAGCAGTTATTATTAAAATAAATAGTTTCAGATAAATCAGTTTTGGTTTGATGGAGAATTTCATAAATATTGTTTTATCAGTGTTGAGTTTTAGATTGTGATCATTTAGCCATGTTTGTAGGACGAGATCAGACCAAAGAATGTTAATATCAGAATTGATTAATTTAATATCATCAGCGTAACCAATTACTTTTGAAGTAGTTAAAGAAAAAAGTTTAGACTCAACTAGAACAAAATATAAGATTTTATTGTTATAAAATTGTACATTTTGTTCTAGTTGAGTCTAAACTTTGTATTTTTTAGCTTCAGACTAAATTTTCTGTATGGAAAATATTAAAAATGCCGTTTATCTTATCAAAGAATTGAAATTTTGGCATTAAGAATAGCGTATTATCAACGTCAGTCGGAATGGTATATAGTAAAAAAAGATACTAAGCAAAAATATTTGCAAATATTTTGCTATGTTTCCGATTTTATAAAAAAAATTATATATTAAAACATATAAAGTGTATTAAAATACTCTGAATGGCATACATAAGCATTCAGTCGCAGTCCATTCGAGCAATGTATGACTAGTAACAGTAATAAACAACAAAAAAGAACTACAAAAAAGCAGTTTAGCAAAAATCAATGACAATAATGTATAAGTTTAGGAATAAATGTGAGTACAATTGTAAATTTCTTTAAAATAATGCGATTTAACGAGGCAACATTCAATATATAATGTTTCAGTAATTCAGAAATAAGAAATGCATGTCACTAACATGTTACGACATAATAAAGATTTGAAAGATTTTTAAAATATTTATAAAGATTTTTCTGAATAGTAATTTGAAAATTTCAGATCTAATTTATACTTTTTCCAATGTTCAACAAAGAAAATGTTTAAATTTATGCTATCATCTTGAACTGTTCAACATATAAATTTTAAAAATAACTAGGAAGTTTTTTATTTTGAAATAATCGAAATTAAATTTTCGTTATAATTTATCCTTATTTAAACGATTGTAAGATATTTTACTTTATAAAATTTCTTCCATTATCATATTTTAATCATAAATCTAGATATCTAGATGGATCTTTAATTATCATAATTAATATAGAGTTTGTTTAACATAAATTTTAATTTTCTTTTGATATTAATAAGAAAAATATTAAATTCTAAATCGATAAATGAATACAGTATCACAATCAGTTTTGAATTAAAATAATTAAGTTTAAAGTACAATTAATACAGTAAATTTAATTAATTCTTCAACTAACACTATAAAGTCGGTAAAAGACAAAAAAATTTATTATATTTAATTAAAATAATTTATATAAAAGTGACATAATCTTTCTCCATTTATTTCCATTTTTTCTCTTTTAATAAATTTTACAAAAATATCTCTTTTTGCTGATCAAAAATTAAAAGTAAACAACGTGGTCAGGAAGTCAGAGCTACAAAAAATCAACTTTTAAAGCGTACAAATATATTTAGGTAGAGTTGTTATAATGATATCATCATGAGCGTGAATCCTGATACAAATGGATATCTTTGCATCGGTTAATATCAATCAACCATCCGTATCGGTGGCAAATGATCCTATCGGGTCATAAATGCAGCTTGCAACCATCATCGCATCTTCGGGCGGTTTGTTGCAGTTCAATAGAACTCTTGAGACTGTTTTTATGCGATAGTAATGATGCCATGAATACGATGGTAGATCATGAACGTGATGCGTGAGGCAGTTACTAAGAATGCATAAAATTAAATGCACATCTATGCGTCCAAACTACTGTATTTTATGATTCGAAAGAGATTTTTTACTATTTTATTTTACTCGAGGGAATGCGAAAAAAATGATAAAAATTTATTTTCACTCCGGTGATTATATACTATTATAAAATGCCGCGCGACTTAAAGTTGGTTTATTCTTATTTGTAACTTTTTAAGTTAGAGAAAAAATTATCTAAATAATTTTTAAGTTAAAACTTGTGGAGTTAAAAAGATATTAAGTTGAATAAAAAAAAAGAATCAAGAGTTGCGAAGCTAAAACGCAAAGCTCATTGAAAATGCTTAGAAAATGTTTTAGGAATGATGGAGGATGATGAAGCGAAGATACTTCGAGTGCCTTTAGAGAAAAATTTCCTACAAATTGTAAAATTTTTATTCGTTAATTTTTGATTTTCGATGCTCTGAAAGCTGACTAAATATCACACGACAGGTTTGTTCTAGAAATTTTTCAAAAGTTGAGAAATTTTAGTAATGTTTGTCACGAAACAAGTGTAGTCGACAGTAAACTTGTTACTAAAACAAGAATTTAATTCGCAAGAAAGTGGTACAATTTCTACTTCGAAAACTTTCGGTAAGCAAGAGCCAAAATCGGATTAGAGGTTAACAATAAAGTTGAATTATTTATCGAACCTTCGAAATAAATTATAAATGCTTACAAACTATTTATAGCTTTCTAATAAACAAATTACTTTGTCATTAAAAAAATTATTAATAAAATAAAATTATAAATTTATACATTAAATGAAAGCACAGTTAGAAAATAAAGCAGAAATATTTAGAGGAGAAATTATGCATGTTTTCGTTATTGTTTGCTCTTTATAACTGCAACCTTTCATTAAATCAGCCAAGAATTTAAAATTTAAACCACGTTTTCATAAGAAACTTTTTCATACGAATTAAACTTCAAATATTACTTGTTAAAGTTTATATTGAAATGTGCTTTATATGTGTGTATAAGCATGTCTAGATAATTGGAAATTAATCGATATGCAACTATACTTCAAATATTACTTGTTAAAGTTTATATTGAAATGTGCTTTATATGTGTGTATAAGCCTGTCTAGATAATTGGAAATTAATCGATATGCAACTATATTTATGGTTTCGTTCATCTATTATCGATAATTTTTACAAAAATAAAGATGGAAGACTTTACAGTATTATGGCATTTAATTTTTATGCATTTGTATATATGATTTTGTATAAAAAATATAAAAATTCATGTATGAGATACTACAGTATCACTCAGCTTATCATTTATAATAATTTATTTGTATTTCTTCCCGCTATTAGTTTTTGATGTTAAAAAATTTGTGATTTATATTTATTTGAATATCTTGTACTACGTTTTATTATTCTTTATTGAAAGTTATCACCTTAAAAAATCACATGTTACTTTTGATCTTTGAGTTCTTCATGTACTTTATATATACTTAGAGATATAAATTATGAATTTTTTTCTTTATTAAATTTATTCAATAATTCTTAATTTTATGTAGCTTATGTTTATCATAATGTCTGAAAACAGTTTAATTTTAGTTCAGAAGTGCTTTCCAAATACAAACAAAAGAAGAATTTAAATTAACTGATTTTTAACTTTGGATATAAAACTTATAAATTGTTTAATTTATCCTTCAAATGTATATTTTCGAATTGAATCGCATGCATCATATAAATTTATTTATTTTTTTGCTATTACAGTTTTAAAATAAATGTGGTGATATAGATTAACATTATATGAGAACGATATGAAACTTATAAACTTATATCAGTACATCATTTACCATTCCAAGCGACTATTTATCTCACTTTAATAAATTAAGATTCATTATTTCGAGAGAAATTCCCTAAAATAATTCCTTCTCAGCATATGAAAACGACAGTTAGTGCCTGTGTCCTATATTATTTACTATATTAACAAATTTTTATTCCAGTCTTCAATCAAAGAGCATTGATTATCTGTGCTAAAAATTGGTTTTTTCCCTAATTTTTAGCACAGATAATCAATGCTCTTGGTACTTCCTCATATAGATAATCTTATTGATAGCATAAAATTATTTTTATGGATATTTATATATTAAAAATCTATTATTTTTGTTTATTTCTATTAAAATCAGATTAAAAAACTATTAAGAGAATATCAATGTGGAAACGTCAAAAATATAGAAGTGAAAGATATAGCAAATTGATAAATTGCAAATATTTGCAATTTTATATTCTTGCTTTGATAAATATACAGATAAATAAGTTTTTCTTTTATAAATGCAGAACAAAATAAATAATTTTTTTGTAAGTGCATTTTCTGAATACCAAGATGAGATGCATTTATCTTCCTTATAAATGTTGTGTAATAATTATCTTGTGATATTTAACGCATATTTTTATGATGTTTACTTATTTGGATACGTTTGGCTCACAAATGTTTGCATCGTCTTCCACATTACGAATATTAAAAACTATCTAATATAAATAAAAAGAATTAAAAATTATATATTTTAATTTTTTCTTAAATTATTCAACAATCACAGAAGAAATATTAACAATGATATATGACGATAATATGAAACTCATCATCATCTCTGTTTTTCATCCACTGCAGGATATATATGTCTCTGTCTTTTGTTTACTACGTGTATCTATCTTGTGCAGTTGGCATCCGCTGGAAATTAATTACTTTTCTTATGTCATCTCTCCATCGTTTATATTGCCTGCCAGGATGTCTTTTCCTTTGCCTTGCCCTTTACTTGCAACTCTGTAATTCTCTTTATCCGTCGGTTATCGTATATCTTGCTAATGAGGCCTGCCCAGCATCACTTAATGCTTCTAACTGTTGCCATTATGTCTTTTATTCTATTTTGTTCTCTTAAATATTGAAACTGAGATATAACAATTTTGCTAATTAATAATTTTGTACTCGTCTATAAATTACACTTAAAAAATTTGTATTTTCTTGAAAATTCTCGAATTGAGTAGGTCTACTAATTTTATAAAAATGTCAAGTTTATTTAGAAAAATTTTTGATGAAAATCTAGCATAATATTTTGCGATAGAATGGTCATATAATAATTAAATATTAGTAAAAAAATATTTAATTTATAAAAATAAATTTTTTGTATTTATAAACTAAACAAAGTGTTTAAAATTTTCTTCCAAATTTCTCCTAATTATAATAATGTATTTCATATCGAGATATAATGCAATTATATCATCTTATAAGCTTAAATTTAATGCATTAGCGACTTTATGTATTGTATATGAATAATTATTTGACAATTGTTGCTTTTCTTTATAGATTTATTGTAGAAGAAAGTTATTATTACATAATTTAAACTCTATCAGTGACACTTCAATTTTTATATTATTTTTCAATTAACACAAGAAGTCTGAACGATCAATCAATACCATATGATTGATCTTTGAAACTTGTGGCGCTGCATTAAGCTATTCTCTATAAACTCATATCATATAGAATTATATAGCTACTTGACTATTATTAGGTTAAATTAACCGTATTAAATCCTTGATAAAGTTCAGTAAAATTGTAATGAATAGTAGATAGTTATGAGAAAAGTATGTTTGCTTTTCTCATAACTATCTCCTATTCTGTTTCTTATAGGAATTTCAATATACTTTGTTAATGTCATAACAGACCTATTTTTAATGAAAAATGTAGAATGAAAAGCTCAAGATGAGCATAAATTCAGTAGAAACAAGAACAGCATCAGTTAAAGAAAATCTAATATAGTTTCGGCTCTTTTCAGTATGAATCTCTGATAGCTTTATATCTTTTGATGTATCAGAATGTAACTTGTTTAGATAAAATTAATACCGAGCAAATCCTCTGTTAATAAACTTTATTTTATTCACTTGAAAGATTCAGGAAACATTCGTAAGTCGTTGGTCTAAAGATTTTTCTATGAAATGGACAAAAGCGAGATAAACTGTTATCTCGCCTTCATCTCTCCAACGTGGAGGTAACTAGTTTGTAGTGAGCTTTGATATGGCTTATCGCTACCATTAAGAGACGGATCATTTGAGAAGAAAAGGTGCTACGCCAAGGGTAAAGAAAGCGTAATATCGCTGATAACAATTAAAAATCTAAATGTATTAGGGTGTAACGATTTCATATATATTGCTGCTTAAGCAAATTTAGATACTGTATATGCATCAGACGATACAGTTAACTATATTTTATTTTCCTTTACTCTTTCTCAGTTGAGATGTTTATCTATATCAGTGTTTCCCAACATGGGGCGCACGTCCCACAAGGAGGCAATTTGATTTTTAAGGGGGGCAATTCCAGAATGACTTATTAACAATGAATTTTTTAAATTTCTCATGGTTCTAGTGACCATATATACAGTATATAAATATGTGACATATACATATTTAAAATTAAAATAAGAATGTACACGGTGGTTGTGAAACTTTATTTGCTGATTTTTTTTTTATATATTAATTCATATTATTATTATTTTTTAACAATTTCTTCCTCAATAACGAGGGTGGCGGTTTATAGAGGGGCGACTTAAAGAGGTTTGACTGTATTGCACTTTTAAACCACTGTCAAAGTTGTGTGCTTGTTCGGACGCAATGCTTTTGTAATAGTCGATGTAAATAATCAAAATACAATCTCATCAGTCATCGTACTGATATCTATGTCGATAGGCTGATATTAACTTTTAGTACCAAATAGCAATACCAAATAGCAAAATTTCGCTTATCTTATAATAAAAAAATTAATGCATTTGACCCAACTACGCACTTACCCCACTCCGCCTTAATATTTTTCTGATGTGAAATTATTTTTAGTGTAATAATGTTTTTAAAACAATAAAAAAAAAATAATCATCGTATTTGTAATAATAAACATTTTTTATTTTTACTGTATTTATGTGTGTTAAAGAGGTAATTTTAAAAGAAAATGTTTATTATTACCTCTGGTTATAATTTTTTTTATTATAACCAGAGGTAATAATGGTTATAAAGAGGTAATTTTAAAAGAAAATGTTTATTATTACCTCTGGTTATAATTTTTTTTATTATTATTATAACCAGAGGTAATAATGGTTATTAAAAAAATCCTATAACCTCTGGTTAATAAAAAAATATCCTATAACCTCTGGTTATAAAATTTTTTTTTTATAACCAGAGATTATAGGATTTAAGGTGAAATCTTCAATATGTGCAGGATATGCTCTAGAGCAGTGTTTCACAGCCCCACAAGGGGGGCAATTCCAGAATGAGTTATTAACAATGAATTTTTTTCGTTTCTTATGGTTCTAGAGACCATATACACAGTATATAAATATGTGACATATACATATTTAAAATTAAAATAAGAATGTACACGGTAGTTGTGAAACTTTATTTGCTGTTTTTTTATATATATTAATTCATATTATTATTATTTTTTAGCAATTTCTTAGTGATTTCTTCCTCAGTACTTCAACTATTCTTTCGTTCTTTCATTTTTCTGTTTTGTGTTTTGGAAACATGGCACATGTTTCCAAAAAATATGTGCCATGTTTTTTGGAATCATGTTTAGACTAAGTTAATAGCCTTTTAGGCTTGCTCCACGTGAATGAAGCAGTCATTTTTTGAAATATAAAAATTATATGTGTCAGGGGGACATCAGGATTTTAGAGATGCTTAGGTGGGGCATGGCTAAAAAAAGGTTGGGAACCACTGCTTTAGAGTCAACATCAAAAATATATAAAATAAAAGAGATTCAGCGCTAAATTCATCTGCTTGTATCTATCCTCTTTATTCGAGATAAGTCATTATGAAGATCTATTGTGCTTTGTATAAATATACAGTATTTTTAAAGAATTAAATTAATCTATTTTTATAGATTTTTAGGCTTCCTCCACGTGAATGAGTGTTCACTTTTTGAATAATAAAAATTATGTCACAGGAAGACATCAGGATTTGAGAGATGCTTAGGTGGAGCATAGCTAAAAAAAAGGTTGGGAACCACTGATCTATATTAATCAAGGGTTGTAGACTTGTCTTAACCTTCTATATTCCTACTAAAATTTCCCCCTGCATACAAAATATAATATATAATATACCTAATTAATTTAGATTGGAAGATCTCTTTAAAAGATTCGTAGACTAAAATTTATAGAAGACGTTTCAGAAGTAGCATTTCTATGTGACTTAAAACATAAATTATTTATCCAAACCTGTATATATCTTTTGACAGTTTTAATCTATTTTAAATTAAATAAATTAAAAATATCATAGGCGAGTTCAGAACAAATAATGCATGGCCCTCCTTGTAAGAGTTTCTGCCGATTTTCTTTCGTCTCTCTATCAGGAAATCTACTGTAACCAGACATTTAATGGTTATAAAATGTACTGAAAGCTTTTAAACGATGTTATATCTATAAAAAAGAAGTCAAATGGAGATCTAAAGAACTTAACAGTTTAGCCAGTAAGCTATTGATTTCGAAAATATTGTTTCTTATGTAAAAGTGTAATCTAATGAAAGAAAGCTAAGCAAATATTTGAAAAAATTCTGAAAACATGTTTGTCAAACGACTTCTGAAAAGGTATACGTTTGATTACATTCATGCATGATGTTAATAAAGTAGTGTACAAAATAAATACCATTTGATTAGCTTTTCGATAGATATTTTGCAATTTTACTCCTCTTAAATGTGCTTAAATGCCGTTTTATATCGGTTAATGATCGGTGCTAACTGATTCTCTTTGGTTTTAATTACACATAAAGAATTTATTGTAATTAATTAGCAACTAACTCATCAAGAAAACTGTTACCACCACTTATTTTTAAGTTGAATAATAGGAAACTAATTCGGTAAAAATGAGTTGTAAGTCTTTAGAATATAATTTTGAAGAGTAATCGTAGGAATCAGAAAAGTTTGTGTCTTTAGAAGGCCTATATATATGTTTTAACACAAATATTAGTGCTTCGTATCTAGCATTTACAGACTGGACAGACTTCTAGGATTAAAAGTGATAGATGTTTGAGCGATTTTGCTAGAAACCAGAGAGTTTCAGAAGTAATGACGCTTAGCGGTTTATGAGCGTGTGGTTTATGTCTTTAATATATGGTTACGAAATAAATGTACAGCAGTGACGATGGAATTTTAAGATAAAATCCAAAATATTATTTTATGATGTGTTTTAGACGAGTCAACAAATCGATACACATATAGCAAGAGTATTTAATTAAGTTAATATTAGGTGCTTAATAAAAATAAATTATGAAGTAGAAACAACAGAACTGCGACTGAAAAAAATAAAAATAAAAACATAAATTATCACTATTGAATTTTTTAAAATATGGTTGATTTAGATTCGCATTTATTACTTCATTAACAGATTCGCGTAAGATGCTGAATAAATTTACTGTGAAACAAATCTGACGGTATATTTATGTCTGAATAAAACTTAAAAAAATTGTTTTAGGTTTCTTTAATCAAGGAAAATATAAGATAAGTTTATAATTAATTTAATAACCTATGACAAAAATATTATCGTATCCTGCTATTACGCTTATTATTATTATTATTACTACATCGTCGTCAAAATATTTCGTATGAATATCTAATTTGCCAAGAACACGTCCGGAAGAATTTTCATTAAATGAAAATGAAAGTGATTATCAGTTGACTCGTAATATCGAAGTTCTAAGAAGTTCAGTACAGGCAATATTCACTATCGATTTTCCTCTCATAAAATATTCAGTCACATAAGACGTATTTTATCTAGGAAATGATTAAAGTACAATTAGGTAATTTTTGCAAATAGTCCGAATATTCGATTTTTAAAATTCAACTAACTAATAATTTCAATTATACGCCTAAGAAATAAAAACTTTCGAGACAATTTTCGGATTTATTTAGATTTAATCGATTAGATAAATTTAGAATTTTTATATCTATTTGATATATTTTTAAATATGTTATAATGCGAATTTTTACGTTATAATTTGATCGTGATATTTAAAATCACAAATATTTATTCAATTGTTTTGATATAATAGAGATAAGTTCGTTTTAATCAATATTCCTCGTAGTAACGTACTGGATGAAAAGATGTATTCATATAAAAAACGTGTAATATTAAAAACGGTTTAAACTAAACATGAAATTTAATCATTTTTTAATTTTTAAAATCTTTTGCCATTGTTTTACTTAAAAAACTCAAAAACAGCCTCGTTTATATTATTCAAAATAAAATAATTCAAAAGTTAAAATTATATATAAATATTATAAAAAGCAAGACCGGAATTTATGTGCATTGTAGCATCTAAGCTGTAACATTTAAGACATCCCAAATTCATTGAATATATTTTTATTAAGCGTAAAATTTCTTGTAACGTGAGATCCTAAACTGCAGCATGTCTACCTTATAGGCTATATAAATCCAACTCTGATAAAAAAAAATCTCTACAGTAGAAATTTGAGAATATTTCTTTCTGTAAAAGATCTCCCATATTTTGTTATAGGGAGATCGCCTAGAAAGCAAAGTTTGAGATTAAGTGATCGAACTGCACCTCTGTGTCAAGTATAATGACGACTACGCCATTTAGATAGCACGCAGGATGTTTTATCAATGATCAATGATCTTAAATAAGTCGCTGACCTTTCTCAATGGGTGTGGTAAAACTAAATTTCCGTGTTTATATTATCCTGCTTAAGCACTTTAGTCAATATATATATAATAATTTTTTCAGTTAATTTAACCCACTGCCAATTACTTTGTTAACAAGCTACGTACACCACAAATCACTTAAATATATATAAAACCATAGAATAATATAATTCTATTTGTTCTTACTATTTGAATAAAATTTTTTTGAAATATATTCTGCTGTAACTATTGAAAAAAAAAATCGAAATTTCAATTTTCTCAAGGAATGTCCAACTCCGGCTCCAGCCCCCACTCCAGAAGATTGGCTAGAAATAGAAGTTATAGATGAATTCAAAATATGGCATTTATTATTTATGGCTCTGGCATGCGCCATCACTCTTTGTAAGTAATTCTTCTTTACTACATATAATTTTTTTTTTGGTAGAGATTTTAAAATAATTTTTGAATTATTGAGGAAGGTAATTTATCATAGGAAGAAAAAATACATTAAGCTTAGTCCGTATTAGAAAGGAGTTATGATAATAAAAGTTTTATTATTATTTTATTTAGCCGTCCTCGCTTGCTGTATAATGAAATGTCGAATACCAAGAACAAAGCAAGAAATAGAAGCCGACTATAAAAGAAGATTATTAACAAGAAGATTCAGAAGCATGCTGAATAAAGTTCAAGTAGATAATACTAATTTAAGAACGGGTACGTTTATATTTATATATATTGTAACTACGTAACTCCAAAACAAATGCGAATCATACTGTTTTACTTTATTAACGTTTTTAGCATTGGAAAAAGTGACTGAATTATACGAAAAAGAAGCTAAGAGAGCAAGAAGAAAGCAGAGAAAGTTACAGAAATTACAATCTACTTCTCTAGAAAAACTCGAAAGTTACGGATCGGATGAGAACGACGAAGAAAGCAGCAGTTGTACCAGCAGTGAAGTAAAATTAACGGTGATACAAAAGATCAAAAGGTTGATAGGATTAGGAAAATCTTCGAGCATAGATTTCGAAGAATAATTAAAAAAAATATATCCAGAACAAAATCTACACGATAACAAAAGAACAAAAAGCATAATTTATAGAGGATGTAATATTTCTTAGAACGAAAATGGGCTACGTAACATTCTCATTTCTATAACATTTCTCAGGGAAATAAAAAAGAAAGTTAAAAATAAAACAATTCCCTGATATTATCTGAAATACAGAGAAATTTTCATAAGTCGAATTTTGAAAGTTATAAACTGGATTCTTGCCATAAATCCCATCATAATTTTGAATCGCATTTATTGTATTGCATAGAAAATAAAGCAGTTAAGATATTTCTAGATATATATATATATATACTACATTTAAATTCAAATTCGACAATACTTCCGAAGACTACTGAAGCCACACAGCAGGAGATAGAATTTTATAGATGGTTGGATCAGAGAGATAGAGCATTATAGTAGCTAGATCCTTTAATAAACATCCGAGAAATTCCATTAAATCATATCTATATGAAAAATCCGAAATATATATATATTGAAATTTCTGATTTAAACGTGTCTAATCTATGTATAAGACATCTAAATATCTAAAGCTATAAAAAATTTTAATTTCCATAAAAATTTTTCAGTAACAAAAAAGGTTTAGTCTGTAGAATTCGACTTATGGAAGTTTCACTGTATTTTTATTTATTTTGTATTTGAATTCCGATCAAATTATTATTTTATCAAGTCAAACATTTGTTCAAATTATCCGTAAGGCATAAAAAATTTTATTTATCATCCATTCTAAATTAAAAACAAACAAAAAACATTCATTTAACGTAACATTATTGTCGATAGAAATATTCAATATCAATAATACAAATATTAACAAAATGCAATAATTAATTTTTACTTTATTCAGATTTTATGTGCTATCTTCCGAATATATTATCATCAATGCCGAATAGTTTTAAAAATATATATATAAATACTATAGAAAGTTTATTAATATAGTTTAAACAAAGCTCACCGTTTTGAGACATTATCAAGAAATAAAACAAAGATGGTTTTAATGTATACAATTCTTTACTGAGTAGTTCTTAGAAATGTAAATATGCAGTTTTGATACTTATTAAATAAAGTCTTCTTTATGCTTTTTACATTTATTCAATTTGTTTTTCATTTTTTTTTCTCTCCTCTTCTTCTTCTATAAAAAGTTTAAAAGATTTTCAATATTATAGAAGACGAGCATTGACATTCTCTCTCTCTCTCTCTCTCTCTCTGTAAATCTGTAGGGAATAGTGACTTAGATTGCTCTATCTCGTTCCAGATGAAGTATACAGACGGATCGATACGTCATCCATCAGCAGTATCAACCCAATCTAATTCCTGGAATATACCAGATAAAGGATCACGCTCGTAAATAGTATTGATCAATCACTTTCAAATGCTATATAGCAAACGAAAAACCATGCTGTATTTCATGATGCTCATTTGCAATATTTCAAAAGAACAAACACGCGATATGGAAATTTAATTCATTAAATAGAAAGAAAGGAAACAAAGAGAGAGATCTATTGAATCGGGATTAAACGTTAATGTTGCGAAAATTGCATTTTTGCATTGAAAAGTTCGCAAAGCTAAATTCCTATAGGACTTTTCACCATTTATATATGAATGTTGATGAATTTTTAATTCGAAAACATTTATTTACAAAAATTATATCTAAATTATTCAAATTCTTGTTGAAAATAGTCGGAAATAATTTCAACCACTTTTATATAACAAACCAAATGGAAATTTATTATTATTAGTCTATTATTATTTGTTTTCGTGTTTAAATTTTACAAGAAAATTGACTTAAAACTAAGTAAAAAAGAATGATAAAAAATTATGGACGAATTCTTGTAAACATATTAAACAAATTTTCTATTTTAAAATTTATTTAATAAAATTTTTGTTTTGATCTTTATGATTATATATATTGCATTCGCAACACTGTAGAGAGATTTAAAATATCATAAATATCCCAAAACTATATAAAAATAAAAAATATAAGAGAGTTAAAAATCATTTTAAACGATATAAAATGCAAAAAATAACAATTATTTAGTAAAAAAAAATGTATGGCTTAGCATTAATTTTTTTTTATTGCTGCTATAAATTTTTGTACATAATGTAATGATTTTAATACTGAAGCAGTACAGATAATAAAATTTTAAATCTGCAATTATTTTCAATTATTATATATGTATATTTTTTAATCGATAAATAACCTCTTTCCATCTAATGAGGATATCAAGAGATTTTAATTAATATTGATGTCGAAATCTATGTTATAAATATCTATGCAAATAATATGAACCGGAAATTATTTTGAACTTTAACTTTGCCTACATTTATTTTTTAAAATCTTTCATAATTGTTGGTTATATAAAATTTTTATATTCTACTTTTTGGCTATTTTTTTAAATTTCAACCGAGTCTCAATAACAACACGAAATTTGCGCGCCATCTTTTGTATAGTTGAAGAAATAGTAATTTAAAAAAAAAGAAACTTATAATTGATATCGTAACTTGCTTTGTTATAAATTTATAAAATATATTTAAATAAATTAATTAACTTATATATTAATAAAAAAAAATTATTTAATTATTTAAAAATAATTTTTTAATAATTTTTTTTTTATTAAATAAATTAATTAACTTTAATAATATATTTTATAATGTTAATTATTTAATGTTCTTTAATAATTATTTACTTTATTCGGTACTTGAAACTACAGCAGTTGTTTAAATGGATATGATGAACACTATGCACGACTTCTAAAAAATCAAATATTTCTGAATACAAATAAAAAGTGTTGATGAAATTTTTATTTAATTTGCTATGTATAATATTATACTATATTCAATTTGTATAGAGAGTTAAAATTATGTCCAAATACTTTATATAGCTATATTTCTATAGATAAGATGCAATTTCAGTGTGTAGAAGATTAACTGGTGATCCATTGATATGGTGAATAATCGTTTATAGAAAGAAAGCACGTCATAAAACGGTAGTTAAAAATGTTAAGAGATTCTGCAATGAATAGAAATACCAAAATTGAACAAAAATGCCGTCCTATCTAAAAATTCCCATGATAAATTTGAAAGTATGAACAGTTCGCATTTTTACTGTAATGTCTGTGCACACCAGAATACTATATTGAATATTGAAATTCGATATCCAAATATGCACAATGACTTTACTTCTTTCAAAAGAAGTTTCAAATAAACACGCATTCATGACTTCTTTTGAATTAATTTTGAATATTCGAAAATCTGTACATTTCAGTTTTCTAAATTTGTTTTCCTTCAGCATGGAAATATTTGAAAAGATAAAAGTGTATTCTGTGTTTATAATTCATAAAACACAAGACATTATAACATTTGTCGGATATGTTAGAATAGAAAAGAAAAGTTAGATGAAATGTATAACATATATGTCAAACTGGTAAGAAAGATGCTATTCATGTGCCCACAAGGGAAAAATATTTTAAATATTTGATCTCTCTTTACATTTAATATTTCACATTTCTAAATATCTAATATATTTGAAATATCTTTTTGGTTTACGTTTGTTCAATAAACTTTGTAATATATAATGCATGAATATATATATAGTACGTCCCAAATGTTCTGGAACGATCAAATATCTCGAAAAACATGCATTCTATGAAAAAAAAAAAAATGATTTAGATAAAAATCCCAAATGTTCTGGAACGATCAAATATCTCGAAAAACATGCATTCTATGAAAAAAAAAATGATTTAGATAAAAGTTATGTAGTTTCAAAAGAATCATAAGATGGCGGTATCTATTTAATCATAGATGGCAATATTGACAGTGATCCAAAGAACAATTCAATTATATTTTTTCTTAATTCAATTTTTAATTACATAAACTTTGACAAACACAGTACCTCCTCAAACGCGGAGTTCAATCGGGTGCAATCTGTTCAATTGTCTCATATCCGGCCCCTGGCTCCTACACAGAAACCAAGTGATTGGCGAATTCTCTTGCCTTGTCTTTACGCTTGGTTCATTAGTTCGCGCGGTTTATTCGTATTCGGAGGAAAAGCTCATGTTATAAACTCCATATAAAAAAGAAAACAAAAAAATGGATATGATAAACGTAAAAATATATATATCATCACAGTACCACTGAGAATTATTTGATGGAAAATGTTTGGACCGATATTCTCCATCAGAAGCAAAGATTATTGACCAGAAGACAGAAATTTATATATGAATCTTCTAGTGGTACAAAGTTGTTTGATGAAATACGTACGAATTTTCTTTTAGGATTCACAATTCTGTGAATATATACTACTGTCATTTTTAAGTAAATCGTTTTGTCATAAAGTGATAACAATTTATTGTAATTTAAAATCCTTGTTTTTACAATGAAAATGTATCTTAAACTATTTTTCAACCTAATCCTTGTTGATATCCAAGCATTTTTAATATTGGGAGACTAGCTTGACGATCCTTTCCTTGAAGAATTCGGTCGCCTGTTCTTTAAACCAATCGGTGACAATTTGGTGGACGTCATCATCGATCTGTAAAAATCACTTCAAAAATTCCTTTAATTTCAGGAAGAGATGAGTCCGATGGCTTCAGATTCGGACTGTATAGAGGATGGTTCAATATTTCTTATCAAAATTTTTATAACTAATCTGTCGTTTTTTGAACAACACGAGAACGGGCGTTATCATTGAAAATTTCGTAAACAAAACGAGAAACATTAGAGCTGCATGAAACTCATCAAATTCATCGTGAATCTCCTGTTTTGTCGAATGTGTATATCAACAGCAATTTTCCATCTTCGGTGATGAGAGATAGTCGTCCAGATCTTGCTTCATCTTGTACGTTTATTCGCTTTTGTTGAATAAGCAACACCATTTCTGCACATTTGCCTCGTTCATCATACTAAATATATAGGATAAATATATAGGAAATATAGGATCTAAATATATGGATAGACTACTCAATACTAGCAACGAATGAAACCGTCCCACTACATTGGTTTACCCCACTAGCAACATCGTAAAATCGACGATATAGCAAATTGACTTTGTTTTGGTGGCCAGACATGTCTCATTTATGTTAGTAAATATGATGACTAGATCCAAATAATTAATAAAAAGGATTTAATACCTCAATATGCACTATTATACCACTTCAGTTACTAGTATTGAGCAGTCTATCCATATATTTAGACCAGTGATCATACCTTCTTCAAACACTTCAACTAGCTGTCAATGATTTTCAGCTGGGCAAATTTTTTTGTATTTAAAAAACGAATTACCGATTGTACTTCGCAATTGGCGGGATTAACGATCGACATACTGTAGTTAATAAAATGCTATTCAAAAATAACATCTGAGGCACTTGAATTGTAGTTACTGACAAGTTAAGAACATTCCCGACCAGGCTGCATTCCAAAACAGCCTGGTCGAGAACATGTAATCTTGCATTGTTAATATATACCAACGATACAAACGATTCTTACTTAAAAAATGATCTTCGTAGATGATAACTCTGTCAATGTAAAATATATCTTACAGAAATCATCCTATAGCAGTTTGTTAAACCAATCATAGCATTAAAAATTATCTTTCTCTTTGTCCTCATGATGTCTGAAATCCTATACTGTGTGTTCAGTTTAGCATGTATGGTATAGCAAGACGCATTATGACAATTGTGAAACATTTTTGTCCAATATTTAGTCCATTTTATCTTCTTATAAGACTGTTAATCGGATGCTATGTAGTGCATCTGCCACGAATATTTTATGAAATTGCTCACTAATTGTCGAATTGCATTCCAATAAAGTTATCCATCTTTCTGATAATCAGATTTTAACTTTATTAAAAAACTTTGTTAAAAATACATTCAATCAGAAATTTTTATAAAAATATTTACCGGTAATTCAACATTTAACACACAATTAGTAACAAGTGGTATTTTTCTTGTTTATGATGTTTTAGTATCT
This sequence comes from Olivierus martensii, assembly GCA_000484575.1. Classification (NCBI taxonomy): domain Eukaryota; kingdom Metazoa; phylum Arthropoda; class Arachnida; order Scorpiones; family Buthidae; genus Olivierus; species Olivierus martensii. The sequence continues at coordinate 13,238 of AYEL01082257.1, read as the reverse complement.
GACCATCATCAAAATTTCCCCGTGCAGTTAGGTCATAACAAGTGGTATTTTTCTTGTTTATGATGTTTTAGTATCTGACCATCATCAAAATTTCCCAGTGCAATTAGGTCATACAGTACTTCATAACCCAACTGCTCAATAGTTTTTTGAATGAATTGTAAACAATATAAGATAATTCACATTCATTTCAATAACTATTTTCTAATTAAAAATCATCCATACAATAGATTTCTATAATTTAGTAGAAAATTAAAAAAACAGAATTGAGTGAAAAGTGATATTCCCTTTTATTTGGTCTCGTTTTAATCGTTACATTTTCATTAAAAGTGTACGTGGAGATAAAAACGAAAAGAATAAGTTATTCCGAAGAAATATCAAACAAGAAAGATAATCAACTGCTATTAATGCAATTCTTATAAAAAATGTGATTTCCGTTAAAAAACGAATTTAAATCAAATAGATAAATGAAAGAATACAGATTTTTATCTAAGTAATTGTTTAACAAATATTTATGATATATATATATATACAGTATATTTTTATTTAACTTAATATTTAAGTCTGTAGATTGCAATCTATGTTTATATTGCGTGTTTTCGGATTAACAGGTCTGAAATCCGATCCCATAGTGCTGATTAATCGGGAATCTACTGTATCAACAAGCAAAAGCTGAATTCTATATATATATACATATATATATGCAGTTATTCCCAATTTTTGAACATTTTTACGCAATGTATGTTATGATTTTTCTGTATATTTCCGGAAGACATTCTGTATCAAAAATACGTATTGTATTCATGTGAATTTAATGTACAGTATTTATAAACGACATATGGACGTATTTATCAACTCTGCAGTCTGGAATTGTATCTGTTCAAATGAACGAATACATATCATTCTAAACTAATTTCACCTTTTGATTAATATCGTTGAATATAAATATAATAGCAAAGTGCATTGTATTAAAAAAAATTGCTTGCTATGCTCAACATTTATATAAGTGCTTATGAAATTCATTAAAATTCATAACGATTTTTCATGAGAAAGAGATTTAAATTGCAGAGTTTTGTCACAATCTGTATAATAAACTACAATTATAATTCAATCATTCTAAATGAATTAAATAACAACAACACAAATAGCATTTTCTTATGAAAATTCACTGATGTTAATCTATTAAGACTTTTTTAATAAAATATCCATTTGTGGAACTTTACATAAATAAATATACAATATAATTTTGTTGACAGTACTGTTATTAACAAATATTTAAATACACTGTAGAATATTTTAAATGCAAATTTCAAATATTGTTTTAATATTTCATTTAACATGTAACTTTTTGTATAGAATTATAATATATATATATTTTTTTCTCAATTTTTAAATTCTAATAAGCTAAACTGACGAAATTATAAAAAAAAAATTATGAAAATCATTATATATAATTTTTTTCTCAATTTCAAAATTCTAATAAGCTAAACTGACTTTCCAAATTAAATTAAAATTATTAGAAAAATGAACTTTTTCAAATTTCTGGTTTATTTAAACAGATTTATTTATATTTTAACAGAAAAATTCAAATTGCATATAAAATTTATTTGAATAAAATATTAAAGTATTTGTGCATATATCAAATATTTTCTGAAAGAATAAATAATATTACATCAGAAATTATTTTAATAGTTTTGAGCACAGTATTTATTAAACAAAATATAACATTTTTTTTTTTTAAGTGAATTTTTAGACATTAATTTTATTGAATTAAATTTAATAAACTGTATACAATTATAATTCTTTTGTGTTTTGAATCATTCAATATTTAATTTTTTATTTTAAATAAAATAATATTTTAATTTAAAATTTAAAAAAAATTAATTAATTATTTAATTTTTATTTTAATATTTAATAATAATATTCAACTAGATTTAGAATATCATTCAAATTAAATATAAAAAGAGAATATTAAATCTGAAACATCAAAATATGAGCAAATTCAAGTGAGGATTTGAGAATTAAAGGGATGGATTTTATATATCATTCTTTCAAAGCTCCATTTATTGTCACAATCACTTTTCTCAGTCCATCTGCTCTAATGATAATACTAACATTGATACAAATATTTCAAAACTTGTAACATTAAAGAATTATAAAAAGAGTTGCTTGCTTTATGCTACTGAGGATACACATAACTTCTTTTTGCATATGGAAATAAAGTTTAGATCATTGGAGCATGATCTGTATAATAAACAGATTGATTGTCACAAATATTTAATTAGAATACTTAAATTAGATTCAGTAATACAGCAATGTAATTTTAAAGAATGTCACAATATAAAAGACAAGATCATGTCTCGTTTCATAGCTTTTCGATTAAAAATTTTTGGTCTAAAGAAGAAAAGGCAAATCAGAAAATGTAAAGCTAAATTAAAACATGCAGTTTCCAGTAAAAGTGCAACAATGCGGGTTTTATCTCAAAATATAAAATAAGGTTTTGTTTATTAATAGGGTCATTCCACGTCAAATCACCAGTTTTTAAGAATTGTTCCAGGTCGACCACCTTCAATTTTGTTTAAATTTTTACTGAATGTTTCTGGAGGTCTTAAAAGAGGTCCTGCAAAATTTTAGCTTCATACGACATATATTCATAATACTAGGGAGACTCGAATGAAAGATGGTTTTGCAACGTGGAAACATTTGCTAAGTTTCACCAAGTTTGATGCTAATTGGGCTTAAAATTGTCACAACAAAATTTATTAGCAAGTTCGGGGAAAAATTCCAGAAAATATACTGCATACTAACCTTTGGTATTGTCATTTTTGAATTCTGTGCCAAAAGTTGATCCAAAATAACAGCTTCATACGACATATATTCATAATACTAGGGATACTCGAATGAAAGATGGTTTTGCAATGTGGAAAAATTGCTAAGTTTTTACCAAGTTTGATGCTAATTGGGCTTAAAATTGTCACGACCAAATTTATTAGCAAGTTCGGGGTAAAATTCCAGAAAATATACTGCATACTAGCCTTTGGTATTGTCATTTTTGAATTCTGTGCCAAAAGTTGACCCAGAATAGCAAATTCCAAAATGCAAATGATATTCATTGCAGAATAATAAACATCAAAAATTTTAAATAATCTTATAATTAATAAAAAATATATAACTATAAAAATTTAAAATAAGTGATAAATGATAATTAAAATATAAAACAATCTAAATATATTCTAAATATCAGGTATAGTCTATCTACAAGCCAGGAGATAAGATATTCTTTACAATTTATAGGGTTGTTCGGAAAGTAATTTCGTTTTTTTCATGAAAATTAATGACAATTTTTTTATAGTACAGGAATATCATGATTATCGCGGTTATTGTTCCCATGAAAAATACCGCAATAATCGAATCCGCGATAATCGGGATAAATAATGCATGTAAAATGGGTAATTGTTGCCAAGGATTTTTCAAATCTATTGATTAAATTTTATATGAGGTAAAAAGAAATCTGTTAAACGTGCTAATCTTTTAAGCTGATCATTACGTTTCTTCTTAATAGCTGTAGACTTGATATCATCCTTGTTTCTTTTAGCATTCATTGTAGGGGTAAATAAGAAGAGAAATAAATATCCACATGCAGATTCTCCTCTAGAGATCCCGGTGCCCCGATGCAGCTTCCTTGTAACATCTACTCAGCACCTTTACAATATTGATAAAATGATAATTTTGGCGCCCTCCTTCTTAAGGTGCCCCGATACGGTGCATCGTTTGCTTACCGGGTTTAAGCTGGCCTTGTCCACATTTACTTCAGGCAATGGCGGACAGTTACTGATGAGCAGTGAGTAGGCGCCCTCGGATAAAAACGAAGTGCTTTAAGAGAGCTACTTGGAGGGTAAATGTAATTCTGGTTACATATGTAGCGGACTACATCTCGAAACTGCGATAATTCAAATTTGTAAATGATAATTTTGGCACCCTCCTTCTTAAGGCACCCCGATACAGTGCATCGTTTGCTTACTGGGTTTAAGCTGGCCTTATCCCCTTCAGGCAATGGCGGACAGTTACTGATGAGCAGTGAGTAGGCACCCTCAGATAAAAAGAAGTGCTTTAAGAGAGCTACTTGGAGGGTAAATGTAATTCTGGTTACATATGTAGCGGGCTACATCTCGAAACTGCGATAATTCAAATTTGTATCACAATAATCGGAATTTTGGTATCAAATTATAAACCGCGATAATTCGAAAATCGTGATAATCGAAACCGTGTTAATCGAGGTATTCCTATATATAAATATTTTAATTAATTATATATTGACTCAATCCAATACATGTTGCCATCTTTCTAGTACTCGTAGTAGCATAATTCCATGCTTGTAGAATTTCTGATCTTTGCTTGCAAAAAACTAAACCAAATGATTTTTGATATTTCTTCCGATCTAAAACTGAACCAAGTGATTTTTGACATCCTCATTTAAACTTTTGCCATCTAAAGAATTCTGTAAAGACCAGAATAAGTAATAATTGGAAAGTGCCAGATATGGCAAATATGGTGGGTGTAGTAGCACATCCCATCCAAGCTATAACAGCTTCTGGCAAGTCATCAAACTTGTATGAAGTTTGGCATTATCATGGTGAAACACTATGCCTTTTCTGGATTGTTAGGCTTCTTCTGTTTAATGGAATCATTCAGTTTATCCAATTGATAGCAGTACACTTCCGAATTAATTGTGCAATTGTCTGAAAGAAGCTCAAAAAAAAAAAAAAATTTCCTTGAAATCCCACCAAACAAAGAGTATCATTTTTTTGATGAATATTAGGTTTCGGAGACAAAAAAAAAAAAAATTTCCTTGAAATCCAACCAAACATAGAGTATCATTTTTTTGATGAATATTAGGTTTCGGAGTGCTTTGACCAGTTCATTTTTTCTGCTCCATGATTGCTTGCATTCAACTTTGTTGTAAACAATCCATTTTTCATCAATAATTATGATCTGCTTCAGAAAGGAATAATTTTCTTCACGTTTGAGAAGCAAATCACAGATGTTGATGCGATGAAGAAAATCTTTCTTTGAGAACATGTGGAACCCAAATATCAACGTTTCAACTGGTTGTGAATGGTTGAATTCAAAAAATTCAATCTTAAAGCAATTTCTCATGTTGTTATTTAGCAGTATGCTTCAATCAATTATTTATTTTGTCTTCATCAGCTTCAACTGACCTTCCAGAATGTGGTTCATATCTTTAATATCGAAACTGTCAGAACGAAATTTTGCAAACCACTTCAAAAGTTGGAAAAGTTGGAAAGTTTTGAAGTTTTGGCACTGGTGTTTTGTTAACACATCTTCTCCATACATTTCACATAACTTTTTTCTTGCTTGAACAGCATTCTTACCTTTTTGGTAATAAAAAAGCAAAACATGCCAAAAATCTCCATTTTATATTCCATTTTTGATAGGGCACCAAAAAACAAAGCTGCACAGAATCAAAAACAAAAGTTTTTTATAAATATAATTTGAAATATCAGCTGTCAAAATTTATAATGACAATGTGAAATTGGCGGGTAAAAATACAACTAATGCCACTGGTGTGAAAAACCAAAATTACTTTCCGAACAATAAATCACATTATTCTAGTTATTATAACATAACTAAATTTACTATCAACAATCATCTATTAATAGTAGTTATCTATAATATTGTTAATTTTACTTAGATCAGGGATTTAAATATTATTGCAATATTATTATATGAAATTTCAGTACTGCACTATGCACTAAATTATAGAGATGGTTTTTAATTATAATTTATATTTCAAAATTTTTATGCAAAGGAAAATTTCTATTAGTCATGCTGCTACTATATTTATAATATTATGGAAATAATAATAAAAGATCTTCCTTTTGAAAATTAAATTATTAAAAAAATAGTTTGTAAAAGAACTAATTATGTAGTTTCTGAATACATCATCTATTTTGGAATGATTAAGCATAGAGGATTAAAATATAACATCAAAATTATCTCCCATGCATAATTTTTTTTAAAATGATACAGAAATCTATCAAATAGTTCTACAGTCATTATGGGGAAACATCAAAAGTTTAAATGCCTGTCATTTCTAAAAAAGATAAAAGTCGTTTGATTTATTAATTTTATTTCAAAGTCAACTTTAATGGCTTGTCCATTCCATAAAAATCAATCAAGTAGTTCAAATGTCATTAGGAAGAAACCTTTCAAGTTTGAACATCCCCAATTTTTAAATAGCTGAATAAAAAAAAAAAAATTAACTGATATGTCATTAAGATCAATTAATGATTTGAACTTCCAGCTAAATGTAACAAAAATCCAATAATTTTTTTGAGATAGATTAAAATATCTCAGAAGTTTGAATGATTAAAAATAGAATAAAAATATACAGGGTGTTTCAAAACTATATGTCAGAAATGTAAAGGCACTCAAAATGTAAATGTTTAGAGGGGACCTAAATAAGTCACATTCGTACAGGAATGTAGATGTGGAAATGCAGCATTGAAGTGCTAGCATGTAAGGCAGTATTAACAACGGATAAGTGAAAAGACAAGTAAAGACAAAGGAAAGCAACAATTTATCAAACAGTTTACAATAGCTGCTTGAAAGAGTGACCACCAACAGCGATACAAGATTCACAGTGGTGGCGCATGGATTGGCATACATTAGTAAAAACATCAGGCATGTCACGCACATTTCCAGCAGCAACAGACAATCGGGCTACCAGATCTTCTTCACATGTTATAGGACTATCGTACACCATGCTTTTAATGTGTTCCCAAAAGAAGAAATCTAAGCACATCAAATCTGGGGAGCGTGGTGGCCAAGGAACAGGTTTGCCTCATCCTATCCAATGCTGGCCGTAGACAGCATCCAGGTGAGTCCTAATGTACACTAATCCATGCGCTGCCACTGTGAATCTTGTATCGCTGTTGGTGGTCGTTCTTTCAAGCAGCTATTATAAACTGTTTGATAAATTGTTGCTTTCCTTTGTCTTTACTTGTCTTTTCTCTTACCTGTTGTTAATACTGCCTTACGTGCTAGCACTTCAACGCTGCATTTCCACACCCACATTCCTGTACGAAATCTGTTTATTTAGGTCCCCTCTACCTGCCTTTACATTTCTGACATATAGTTTTGAAACACCTGTATAACATTGAGGTATCATATATAACAAAACATGCCTTTCTAATGCCACAAAAATCTAATGATTCAAAAGTTATCAATAATGGTTTCATTATTTTGCTTATAGAATAGTTGATATTTATCTTCTAGAATATATTTAGACAACAGCTTCCTTCAGATAACTTGTATCTGTTATAATAAAAAAAAGAAAAAGCAAAATGTCAATAAACTGTCTGTGAACCAAATATGTTTTCTGATATTTTGGGAAACCTGCTGTAGTTATATCTCTAATAAGTTAATAATAATTTTTTCATAAACTCTTTACCTAAGCAGAATTTTTATGAAGTCAGCTATAAGCATATATTGACATGGTTTATGATAAACTCATTAAATGAAAAATATTTAACTAACATGACATGGGAACAAATTTTATATATATATAAATAAAAAGCTTGGTGAAGTTTTATTAAAAAAATATTTTTTCAACTGCTAAATATGATATAAATTTTGATTTGACATTCTAAAATTCAATTCAAATATGATTTGGCCTGACAAAAAAATCTCAATAAAAAGAATATTAAATGAAATAAAAGCTGGCTATATTTATTTTGGATATTACACATATGTTTATTAAATAATAATACTACTTAGAATGCTTTAATTGGATATATTTAATACAATTAATCTATATATAATTTGTGTAGAAATAATAACCTAATGATTTTATCTTCCAAAAAACCACAGGAAAACCTTATGTTATCTATTTAATACCTAATGCCATCTAGGGACATTTAATTTATAGAATAAAAAACCATGGATTAAATGAAAAAATAACAATGTGACATGTTAATATTGGTATTGAACAATATTCTAAAATTATAATCCTGCATGTGTCTATTACAGTTTAAATGCAAAAAAATAAACAAACATGCAAACATCTATATTTTAAATTATATAGATAAATGTACAATACATATTGCTATTGCTTTTACAATATGCTAAAAAGCAAATAATGAATAGAATGTACTTTAGAGAATACTTGTTAAATTATATGTCAAGGATTCAATTTATTTAAGTTATGTATGTTATGATATGTATTTACTTTTAATTTCTCTAACCTGATTATTTTTTTTATTTAAATAATTTCAGTCATTAAGATCAAGGTGGCTATGCAACCCTCATAAATATAACAGAAAATTTCAAGATTAATAAACAAAACCAATGCCAGCTCTAGAGTTTTTGGCGCCTTGAGCAAAAATTTTTGTTGTGCCCCCTCAAGTCGTCAGTTTTGATGGCTATGCAACCCTCATAAATATAACAGAAAATTTCAAGATTAATAAACAAAACCAATGTCGGCTCTAGAGTTTTTGGCGCCTTGAGCAAAAATTTTTGTTGTGACCCCTCAAGTCGTCAGTTTTGAAAAATAGATAAATTCATAAAAATATCACCCTTTACTAAAACTTTGTTTTAAAACAATATTTTATAAAATTTACATTGTGTTGTGTGAAACCATGTTATATGAGAGCTGGAGCCAATACAAATACGGGAGTTATGTTCCAAAACCAATTAAAAACAAATAACTTTCTTCAATTCCACATAAGAAACTTAATTTTTATTAAGAATATTAATAACACAAAACATAAAGAAAAATATATATGTTAAAAAAAAGAAAGGAAAAGTATATAGCCTGTGTAACATTTCTTTTAATAATTATATCTTTTTACCACTATTCAGTTAAAACAAGAAGGTTTCTCTTTTTAACAATATCAACTTCACTTTCTGCATTTAAAGTTTGTGAATCTTCTGCTCTCTTTACAAAATCTATAATCTAATCAGCTACCAAACCATCATTCCTTAACACATATCCAAAAAAATTTATGAATAAAAGTTTGTTTTTCTATTTCACATTACTCTATTGAAGAATAAAATTTATTTTTTATCCAAGAATTGAACATTGCAAACACAAAATACTCAATGCTAGGCAATTAATTCAATTTCAAATTGAAATTGAAAATAAACTGCTTATTGTCCTTCTCACGACCAACTAGTAAAATTCCATTTATGATGAATTTAGCAAAGTATTTCCCAATTATTGCATTTTGTGTGCGTATTGTTTTTAGCAAAGTATTTCCCAATGATTGCATTTTGTGTGTGTATTGTGACCATAGTGTGGATTTACAAAAATTAATGAAAATGTTTTGTGTTGTAGGAAAGTAAATGTAATTTCTTAATGTGTTAAGTAAAAACCATGTTGTAGAAATACCATGTTATATGAGGGTTCCTGTAATTTTCTAACCATGTGTCTAAGAAACCATGTTATATGAGGGTTACCTGTAATTACTATTACAATAGAAATAATATTAATGATATTTGAATTCTGGAGAAGTCAATATATATAGTTTTAACAGAACCAATACAACATACATAAAACACATAAAACCTCAAACAGTACACACTTCGACACTTGAGCAACTCACAATAAGCTCTGAATCGTTCTGTATTCTCGAAATGCAAACACTTACTTAAATATTATTATTTTTCTATTATTGTTTTGACTGTGGTCTACCAACTTATTGTATACCGATTATTTTATACAATAAATTCTTTGAACCTATATATTTTTATTACCATTGATTATACCATTTATTACATAAATCCCTTGATTAGTGCGGGTTTGAATAATGCGGTTATGATTAGTGAGCAGACAATAAATTCTTTGAACCTATATATTTTTATTACCATTGATTATACCATTTATTACATGAATCCCTTGATTAGTGCGGGTTTGAATAATGCAGTTATGATTAATGAGCAAAAAAAAATTTGAGATTATTCCTTAATATGTGATGCCAAATTTGATTAGTGTGCTTCAACAAGTGCGATTTTTTTTTGCAAACTCTCCGAAGTGTTAGCAACTGAATGTCAGGGATTGTAATCTACATAATTAGAGCACTGCAATAAATTTATTTATTTATTTTTTAATTCTGTTAATATTATGACTTTCATCATCTACTTGTTATATTTTAAATTTGTTCGTAATTTTATTTAATAAATTTAGCGTGAATGGCAACTACCTAATAATAGCCATTACAAAATTATCAATATATAGCCAGCCTGTTTTCAGTTCCTATCCGGTATTCGATGTCTATGGACGTGAAATTATTAATTACAAAATTTATGCAAATAAGTAAAACAATCTTTTTTTTGTGAAAAATAAATTTTATTTCTCACTATAAATTTTTAAATACTTATATATATTTTCAATGATTTAATGTACATGTAATGCAATATAGAAATGTTTAGAGAGGAAAAAAATACATGTTTATAATTTTGGATTTTCCAGGATTCATATAATTATTCCCATTGGTTTTTTAGTTTGATTAGTGCGGTTTTGATACATGTGGCGTATTGCGAGGATTTATTAACCGCACTAATCAAGAGATTCCTGTACATTGTTGCCTTCTTGTTACCGTTTATTGCATCGTTGCATCAATCCTTGCCCTCTGGCTGAGGTGCCAGGCTGCCATCAGTCCACTCACCGTTTAAATTATGTGTAAAAAATAATTCTCTCTTACTACAATAATAATAATAATAATAAAACACAAAATATGCCAGTGCCCTTTGGCGTCCTTAAAATATCAATGCCCTGAGTGGGCACTCCACTTGATTGTATCTTGAGCTGGCCCTGAACAAAACCAACAATAAATGATAGAAAGATTAATAATAATTTTTATTTGTTTTAAGCTATAGATTTTGTAAATCATGAGAATTTCTAAAAATATACTTGACTGATAGGAATATGTGCAGAATTTTTTAAAATTTTTTCAGAAAATTAAAATAAAATTAAAACTACATAAAGTATAACAATATTAAAATTAATTGATTGAGTTAACTGAGCATAAGTAATTAAAGAAAATTTATTTATTAATATATCATAAGAATTTATGAAATTATTGTAAATTTTAATATAATAATTTTAATTTAGTATTTATTAAACTATAGAAAATTTATTTATCCATCTATGTTAATAAATAAAATTACCTGCTCGATTTCTGTGTTCACATAGCCAAATCCCTTGCCAAGTTCCAAGGTTTAGCTGCCCATTTGTAATTGGTATAGTTAGACTAGAACCTAGAAAGCACGATTTGATATGTGCAGGCTAAAAAGAATATACAGATTAAGAAAATTACTGAATTTAATACTTGAAATTTTTATTAATATATTATAGTTTTCTAATTATTAAATTTTATATGAAATTTCTCTTTCTTTCAAAAACCTTAATTCAGTTCAAGCACTTATAGCAGGATTCTGATTTTGTAGTTTGTATAAGAATCCTATCATAAGTGCTTGAACTGAATTAAGTTTCTTCTTATTTGTAATGAATTGATGAAATTAGTTTAGAATATAATCTAAATATTGACTTATATTAACATTTTTCACATATTGAAAATAAAACAATAAGCAATAATTAAAAGAATGAAAATAAACTTCAGACATAACACTTCAAAGCATTAAAACTTCAACATTGAAAATTAATTTATGCAAGGACTGCAAAGGTGTCAGAAAAGTTAGGATGTCAGAATTATGGCCTTAACATGAATTTTGGCACACAAATCCATGACGTAGAGGTCCGGGATTGGAAATTGACTCAGATACCAGATTATAAACAAAAATATAAGTGTATTTATATATTTATGGCAATTAAGAATCATAAGCGGTATATATATATATTAATCTAATACTAAGATTATAATCCGAGAGAGAGTTCCGCTGTGACCTGCCTTCCACATACCTGGGAGAGAGAGTGTACATTAATCTTGTCATAATCCATGCTTAGATACTTAACACTAAAAGTTTAAGTGTTCATTTGAATTTCACAACAAGTTTTTAAGTCCACCATCTTCATCGGATGTTGTCATAGAGAGAGTGTACATTAATCTTGTCATAATCCATGCTTAGATACTTAACACTAAAAGTTTACGTGTTCATTTGAATTTCACAACAAGTTTTTAAGTCCACCGTCTTCATCGGATGTTGTCATTGTTGTCCACCTGTCATTGTCCTTTGTCAACATTGTTCATCGTCTGTCGTTTGAATTGGCTACCACCACCATCATCCATCATCTCTCGCCTCCATCGGCAGTTTGAACTCGTCATTAAAAGCTTACATTGTCATTTTCGAGTTTCACTTCATAAAAACTGTTCTTCCTCTAACTAACTTTTCCAAATAATCTCCTCTGAAATCTCTTCACTGATTCTCCTCAGACACGCCGTCATTAAAAGCTTACATTGTCATTTTCGAGTTTCACTTCAGAAAAACTGTTCTTCCTCTAACTAACTTTTCCAAATAATCTCCTATGAAATCTCTTCACTGATTCTCCTCAGACATGGAACCCTTGGTTTTTATTGCATCTTCAGATGCAGAACTCTCCCACGATGAACAAGGAAGATGAGAAGTTTCTCACAATTTTAATTAAATGTTCTGCGTTGATATCTTATTTAAATTTAATTAATACTTTTCGTTTAGATAAAAATTTATAAAGTTTAAGTTTTAAAGCTGTTTTAACATAGTCATCTTAAGAGAGTGCCGTCTCCAGGTCCTTGGGACCTTACATTTATTAGAAAATATTTAGAATAAATTTTAACACATTTATAATTAGTCAGAATTTGAAAAATATATTTACAAAGAAGGAAAAATTAAATCTTTTCTCTAAAAGTTTCCATTATGCAAATAAAACTAATAAATTTTCATATATAAATTATATGAATATATATTAAATAATATATTATAGCAGTGTTTTTCAAACTGTGAGGCACAAGTCTATTGCAAGGGTGCCGTGCAAGAATTAACAAAAACATCATTTTTGAGACAAGCAAAAATTAAATTCAAATTAATGTCAAAAAAAATGAATCAACAAAAACGTTATAAATTCAGTACATATATCAATTTAAATGCTGTAATTATTTTAAAGAAAAATTATCAATCTTGTTTAGTGATTGAAAAAGAATTGCAAGCAGCGATATCTTCCATGACACCCAATTTGAGAGAATTTAATGTGAAAAATAAGCCCACCCATCATATTAAATATTATG